>CM038146.1:271218865-271382160 GCA_021437245.1 Aegilops speltoides
TGAATTTCAGGTGCTCGATATGTCCATTCTTTAGCAAAGGTCATGCCGAAATTTCCCGTGAATAAAGGCATGATTTGTGCTACATAGTTGGCATATCGAGTGCTGGCACATAGATTTCTTTTTACGTCATTTCTCATTTATTCATACTTTTAGAAATAAATGAGGCCACTTAATCATAGGAAACATGTCGAACAACGAAGAAACGGGCCTTCTCACCAAGATGCGATTTAGATGGATTATGATGGTGAACAAGAGTACCTCGACTATTTGATCGCTAAGCAAGGTTTGCGTGTCGGCCTCGATGATGGTACCGACGCCGACATCGACACCGACGGCGCCGGCACCGATGGCGCGCCGAGACCGTGGGGAAGGTATCAAGGGAAGGTACCGCCCCGATGCCGATACCGAAAAGAGGAAGCATAAGAAGCAGAGGATACGAAAACCTAACAAACTAGGGATTGGACGACTTGTGATCACAAAGATGGCACCTAGCAAGTTTGAGCCGTTAGAGCCGGAAGAACCTCGCAAGTGCTATGGGAACCAAGTAGGATGCATCCTCACGGAATCTTGTGAGCATCAACGAGCGATGACTTAAGGAGTAAAGAACATTTGACGCAGCTTGCTCCTAACGGTTGCACAAGAGATTCAAGTTCCCGACCGGGATGATAACATAGAACAACCGTGGGATGATCCAAGATGAAAAAGATTAACAATCACGCCATGGGCATGTTACGCAATGATTTGGCCTCTGGAAAGGGAGGGTGAAACGAGCTATTGAGGCTGATGAACCCCGTCCAAGATTCTCGAGGAAAATCCGACACTTACGGAAGAGGAGTTCGAAAAGTTCAAGGACACTTATGCTACCGAGGCAGCCAAGGCTAAGGCTGCGAAATTCAAAAGCCTTCAGCTCCGGAACACGGGAAGCATCGCCTCGAAGCCGTGGCTACCTCGGTAAAAGGCCCATATGGGATAAGGAGGACGCGAACGTGAAGCCGCTGGTCTCCTGCACCCTTCGCGAAGTTCACCAACCCCTTGGAGCATGACTTCATCAGGGGCCCGCTACAAGTGGGACAAGGAGAAAAGGTTTTTACATGGACAAGATCACGAGGAAATTGATTAGACTCTCGGAGAAGCAACACCGCTTGCAGCCAAATCCCTACTTCTCGATGAGGCCCAAGTGGGACACCCTCTCAACCGGCCTTGAACGAACTTAAGGGACTCCCATTGGACCAGCGGCATAATATGGTCGTGTGCACGGCTGGAAGACGGCACCACGTGGAAGGTGTTTACAACGACGCCCGAGGCCAAGAAGCGAAAAAAAGTTTAGTCAGCGGACATCAACGCAAAGGTGAAGCTTGCGGTCGAGAAAAAGCAGTGAGGACGAAAAAAAGCAGCCGAGGACAAATATGAGTTGCTACAGCGAAAGGTTAATGCACCAGAATCGCTGCAGAAATGATTTTGCTACTAACTTGGTTCGATTATCATCAATCGGGCGAAGGAAAATCGAGACAAGACGGTACATGATTTCCCGATGCGGTTTAAATCATGAAAGCAACTACATGAACAACAACACCATCGCGCCATCACTTGCTCAAGCAACCGGCCTCCTCTCGCAGCCGCTCCGCTCATAGCAGCCCGTCCTCGGCCTCGAGCGCTAGGTGGGCCTTCGTCTTTAGCTGAGCTCGGCGCCACCGCGGTAATTACATGTCGCACCAACATATATATATATAGATAATATTCCATTTTGTTGCCTTTCGTTGTTTTACACCACGTACATATGTGTTTCGGCGAAAAAAACCCCATGCACCATACTCTACTTGATCAAAGGCCGAAGGTGGACGTGGAAAGGGGATGATAATGGACCCTCTCAACGCACATTCCACAACCACCCGATCTCACTGGGCACTTCAGGTTAGCTTGACCAGTGTGAAATCGGGCACGAGGATTTGCCTCCTCGGATAAAGATGTGGGAGCGGACGACGAGACCCCGCCATGGATTGGACGATGCAAGGGTTGGGTGCTACTATGGCGAAGAATCTTATTCGCTGCGAGCCGCCGAGAGCACACCAATAACTACCACACATCAACAAGCATGTCGGAGACCACCACCCCACCCACGCAATTACCAGCTCTGTAGTAGTGCCGGTGAGAGCGGCGGACGACATGATGAAGGGGTGCAATAGTATCGCTGATGTACCAGAGAACAGAGAATGGATGATGAGACGGAGGTCGACCCTATGGATTACCTCAATACAAACGCGTATGACTCGTGACATAGATATGATGAGTCAACCATATGACGAATCGGGCTATTAGCTTGCTAATGAGGATATGGATGATATGCCGGGCAGGGCCGTACCATGGAATGCAAAAGTCTCTCTTCATGAAATCCTCACAGACACGCTCAAGATGCCGCCTCAACACAGGCTCAACTATCCGGCGCGAGGGTCATACAAGATTTAGCCCAGAACACTTGGGCGGGGGTTAAGGAAGGGTCCGGAAGGTGTGCCCAAGAAAAAGAGAGGAAGAGATCGGGAAGGTAATCGCCTCCAAACAAGCGAGCACACAGCAGACGACGATGCATTACGAAGAGCGTGTACCCGTGAAAGGTGCGGTCATGTTCCATCTCACGGGCGAGCCGATGCTACCGCCCGAAACCGCTGGAGGCACTATCGGGGATCTCGGAGATCGCACGACCATGTGCCGCCGACCGAGAAAAGCCTACTAGCCTCAAAGGATCCAGATATCCGACATACGCGGCTCGTGTGCACGAGGGAAGTGCTACGTCGACACACGGCCCGCGCAGTGTTCTTCCCGCGTTTCACCATATCTTTGAGATGTTTCTAACAAAGGCGGCTTGATTTTACTATCGTCCGCCTTTTTGCGCTACATATGAGCTCCGTCGTGAAGAGTGAAGAAGTCTCGCAAATCTGTGTGGCGGATCCGTACTACATGCACGAAGTCTTTCTTGAGTCTCGGCGACTTTGAGCGTGAAACTACTAGGAGTACCTCCAAAACTTCATGGTACAGAATAAGGACCGGAAATTGTCCTCGTGCCTTATCATCCAAAGTAAGTCAGTTCGGACAACCCTTTCGTACATTTCAATCATTCCTTCTCTCTCATATGGGGAATAATTTGAGGTGTCTTTTCCCTTGACAGAACGGTAGCGCCGTTCTTATCGTTCTTTACCCGCAAGTCTCCCACGCCGTGTATTTTGACCCTTCGAGAGACTACGAGAAAAGGACTACACCCACATAATGAATATTCTAGATGATGCTCTCCAAGGCTTCACTATATAGGTGGCCACGCATATCGAGGAAACAAAGGAACAAGAAGATGGGTTTCACAAGATAAAACTAACTTCTCCTGCATCCATGTCCCAAAACCAAGCAGAAGGATGGATTCTACATCGTCCATCTCATGATTCAGTTCAACAGATCACCAAAGCTTCAGATTAATAGCGAAATGATGATCATATCCACAAGTGGCTAGAATCTCATGGAGAAGCGAATTATAAACTTAGAGATGACTTCTTTCGCATCCAAAGCGACATTGCGACGATCATCATGAAAGAAGTCGTCGATGAGAAGGATGTTCCACCATGGCCCTATATCGCGAAATGACGTCCGAACTCGCATAGGCATGCAACGCCTAGACCTCACGCCGCTCGTGCAGCTAGGGTTCTTCCTCGATGATATGGAAGGATGGAACTTCTAGTGAGTTATGATGCCGATGATGATGATATGTGTCGGTTGAACTTGTATACTTTTTGTAGCGATGAAAATTTGTGATGTCCACGGTCCCTGCCGAACTTGCGTAACGCTACTTTGTTAGTTGGCGTACGATGACCTGCGTACCTCTAGTTAATTAATTTGTGTATCGTATATGTTGCATCTAGTTGCTAACCTTTCTTTTTGGTGTTGCTCTAGTATATTTTTTTGCATATATATGATTGTACATCCTCTTCATGAACATGCATCTCTAACAGTACCTAGTTTCTTGATGGCGAGATGGAAATGCTATGTCGTGTACAAAGGGAAGGTTCCGGGTGTACAACGAGTGGCATGAGTGTCGGCGCAAGTGAATGGGTTCACGGCGCCAGCCATAAAAACTTCAAAAGGCACAAGAAGGAGAAGCTAGTTACTTGAGGTTCACGCTAGCGCGAGAGGACTCAGAATCGCCACCTCATGTATTGCATGGTTCCGCTCTCACTCATAGTGATAGCACTTCTTGCGTATGCCTTTGTTTAGATGGATGACGTTGTTGTAGTTGCAAGTATTCGAGACTTGCATGTATTGCTATTTTCGAGATGATAACAAGATATCACTTTGTGTTGGATGATGATTATGAAGAGACTATTTGTATGTACATGCTATGATTACATTTGTGGTCTCGCAGCATTTGTATGTGTATCATGATGAAATTTCTATGTGCTAAAGATTCTTCTACAAAGCCGTTCAAATACAAAACAAATATGCCAAAAAACTACTTAAATTAGCGATGGCGAGTGTACAAAAGTTAGCAAGAATATAAGTTATAGCGATGGCGCGTCCGCCAAAGAGCGCTAGTGCTAATAGCGATAGCGAAGCTTCCGCAATCGCGCTGCTGCTACACTTGTATAGCAAGAGCTGGGGGCACGCGCCATCGCTATGAGTTAGTCAGAAGGCCAGATAGTAGCGCGGGCACCCGCCATCGATACATGTAAAACCCGCGCTGCTGCTAGCCTTTTCCCTAGTAGTGATAACCTTCCCTCATTGGAGGCACCAGTAAGAGGCATGACAAAGGACCGAATCAAGACCCCCCATAAAGGTAAATGTGGTTGCACTGAAAAAACCCCGATTCAGAGGCACCATGACTTGATCAACTTAATATTCAATTTGGATTACTTTCATGTTTAACTTAAAAGTAAACTCACTACAAGCCATATGATGCCATGATCATGCAACTACCCAATATGCTCAAGATGCAACTCATAAGAATGGATCAACATCAAGGAAATAACTTACTTACACAACTCATCAACAAAACTACCGGTATTACTACACTGGTTATTATGAAACGTCACTTTTAGTCTACTTGATTAAAATACTCCATGCAAACTACCGATAGTTTCTTTAATATGAAAATAGTAACTATCAAAAGAAACTATCATTATTTATCAAATCACTTTTATTAAGCCAAAACTTTAGTCTACTTGATTAAACTACTCCATGCAATCAACCAATAACTAAAACAAGCATGACAAGCATGGCAAGGTAACTAAGCATCAAATCATAATTATTTAACTATTTTAAATGCATGAAAACTAGCTCAAATACAAGTAGAAAAATATAGATATTGAGATGACACCATCCAAATGTTATTGTGGCTTGCCTTAGTGCAGAGGAGGTTCACACTCCTCCAGGATAGCTTCAAGACAAGTCTCTCCTTCTGAAAATATTTAAAAACGATAAAACAAAATATCAAGAAACACTCTGAAATTCACTAGAAAATCTAGGCAGCAAGGAAAAATCCACACTTTGGTGTGTTGCTAGAGTTTTCTGTAACAAACCAAATGCAAAACGAATCAACTCATTCGGACTTATAGGCTAGGTAATATCCATGGTCAAAGTTCTGGTCAAAACATTTGAATTAATTTGAATAAACAGAAAATCCTAGGGGGTGACGTCGATGGCGTAAATCCAAAAGACGCCTCCACTCGTACCACTTCGGGAGCGAGTGGAGAGGCTGACAGCAGGCCCCACCGGTCAGGAGAGAGAGGAGGGGGTGAGAAACAGAACGCGGCGATGTTTTGCCGGAGCTCACGTCGGCGAGGAGTCCTTGGGCCTAACTAGAAGGATAGAAATGGAGAGGGGGCTATGGCGCACCGGCCTGTACCTGTGGCACCATGAGATATGGCCGGAGCTGCTCGCAATCAACCCCGCAAGCGGCGGTGACGGTCGAGTCTTGCCGGAGAGGAAGAAGGCGATGGCGAGGGGCTGTTCTAGGGGCTCTGCGGCTTCGGGACGGCATCGGAGGGGCTCCAGGGACTGGGTGGCTGAGCTATGGGTGTCGCCGGCAAGCTCTGGTCGGGCACGGTGGCCAGAGGCCTGCCCGGCCGGGCTGCTGCTGTGCTGCGTGTGTGTGAAGGTTGGATGGTTTTGTGGGCTGCTCTGGAACGGAGGGGAGGGATCAATTTATAGCAGGAGGGGGAAGTGGTACATGTCTCCGCTGGAGTTCTCTGCAAGACGGCGAGAGGCGACGAAGGGCGTCAGCGAGGGCGCGAGAAGCGCAGCGATCATGCGGAGGCAGTCCACGCTCGCGGACGAGCACATGGAGGAGGGGGAGAAGAAGACAGGGGCAGGGGTGCACTGTGGCTTTTGGCCGTGACGCGCCCGTGCTCACTGCGGCATCTCCGGCTTCGGCGAGCGCCAGGGAGAGGTCAAGGGCGATGAGACAAAGGGGGTGGCGCGGTGCAGCAGTCGTCGGCGAGCTCTGGCTCAGGCACGCGCCGAACAGAGGTACTGGCGCGACGCAGAGCGCGTCGAACACATGCCAGGCACCATTTCCACACGCGGTCACCGCCCTGGCATTGCCAAAACAATGCCCAAATGCTGCCAAACCATGTCTGAGCTAAAGTCCACGCAGTGGTCTAAGAAATGTGAAAACTCAAACCCAGGCCGACCAAAAATGACTCAAGCTTGCTGGCAAGTTTCTGGAAAGAAACTTGGTCGCCAAGTTTGGCTAGCTTCTAGAAGGCCATTAGGGCTGATATCCCAGGGTTAAGGGTTTCTTAAGAGGGTGCTTAAGCTCAAGAAAGATCAGCTCCAAAAGATTAGGGAAAATGCACTTGCTGTACAAAGTGCATTTTTGGGCCAGAAAGGAAAAGGATTTCTGTAGGAAAAATATTACAAAAATTCATGCAATATTTTTACTCAGGGAGGTGGGCCAAGGTTCAGGAATTATCTCATGATTTTTGGAGCAATTAAAATTGAGGTTGCTTTGGAGCCCTAATTTCTGAAATGGGGTTTCAGAAAGAAAATGAATATTTTCACTTATGAAAAATATTCGATGGGCCACTCTGGGTTTTAGAAAGAAATAGAGTTGGATGAGATGCAGATGGGTCACTTGGGTGAAAGTCAAGGGCATGCCCAAGTGACAAGTCCATTAGAATTGATTCTAAAAACTCAAAACCAAGGCAAATGCAAACCAAGTCCGGAAAAAGAGAGAAGGCAAAAACCAGGCTGTCACAAGAGGCCGCCAAGGGGTCTGTCAGGGAGTCCAGCAAGGAGACAGGCAACCATACTGATGACAATTCTACAGCAGGAGCGCCTGGCGCTACACCGGTCCCGGAGCCCTACGCTGCCAGGAAGAAGGTGGTTGATAATCAACCATCAACCTCTGAAGCCCCCACTCCGAGCAGATTCTTGAAGGTGGGCGATGATCTGTTCATCAACATCCTGGGATTGGCGAGCACTGGAGTGCCAACCGAAGGGGGGCTTTGGATGAAGAAATCCTTGCCGCTGCTGGGCTCCAGGTTGTTAATGAGCCGAGCGCCAGTGGCAGCGGCTCCAAAGAAGACCAGCTCCTCCAAGCCATGAGATCAACTTGCAGAAGCTTCAGGCGCTTCACCGTGCTTGCAAGGAGAAGCTGGATTCCAGGATGGCAGTCATCGACAGGGCAGAGGCAGATTTCCAATAGCACATTGCTTAGGTGTAGACCTAGTTCGCCTAGGCCTAGCACGAGCTGAAGGCCAGCTAGTAGCAAATGAGCGAGCGCTGGCAAGAGCTCCTCCTGAAGTGGGCTGGCGTCGGGAAAGCCCGGGAGGTGGCATCTACACAGGCCACCAAATATGAAGCTGCTCAGAGGGAGTGCCGCATTCTGCTCACTGCCAAAGAAGAAGACCTTGCCGCCCGAGAAGAGGCACTTGCTGCAAGGCTCCATGGCAAGGATGAATATATCGAGAAACTTGTCGTGCAATAGACCCAGCAGCTGAAGCGGGAGCACAAAGACACACTTGATGCTCTGGCCCTGGACCATGCTGGCAAGTTGAAGGAGGCCGTCGACTGTGCTAAGGCCACGGAGGCCGCCAAGAACGAGCTGGCCGGCAAGGTGAAGAAGCAGGAGCTAGAGCTTGAGGAGCAAAGGAAAGAGGCCTCCACGCTGAAGAGCAACAAAGACAAGACTGTCGACACCTTGGCGGAGCTGCAGGTCACTGTTTTTGACAAAACAAAACTGCTCTCCGAAGCCAATGACTCCATTGCCGATCTGAAGTTGAAGGTGGCCACCTTGGAGGATACGCTTAAGGGCACCAGGGCCCGTGAAAAGGCCCTGGCCAAGGACCTCCAGGACGAGAGGCTGCTGCTCAAGAGTGTTGCCGCTACCCACAAGGACTATGTGCATAGCACAAAGATCTGGATCGCGCGCCTCGTAGATGTCACGGAGAGGCTCACCATGCAGCTGTCTATCATGGGCATGATGAGATTCAGGTTCTCCCAGGAGGAGAGGGTGAGCCAGAGTGCCAGGCTGAACATGTTCTTTGAGCGCGTCCTCAACGCCCTGGTGTTGCTTCACTCCAACCGAGCAACCCATCTGGCCAACGAGGCCCGAAAGCTTTGCTGGGGCGTCCTCCTCAAAGTGCTCACAAAGGTGGCGTACTAGAACCCAGGTGTCGACTTCCCCAAAGTGCTAAAGAGCTTGCCAGAAGACGCAGACCTCAAGGCACATGAAGAGCTTGTCGATCCCATTGTCAGCAGGGTTGACAGAGTCAAGAAGTTGGAAGGCCAGCGCCGGGACTAGCTGCTTTACTTCTCCTCGCCGCTGTGAATTTGTGCCCAAGATGATTTCATCTTAAGTTAGAACCGTGGCAAACACTGATGTAATATAACTTGCTGTATTTTGGATTAGCATGCTATCTTCCTGTTTAATTCCTCCTTGTACGTATTACACCCTACGCTTATTTGGAAAGGCTTGCCGGTGCGCGCACCCTTGCCGCGAGCGCATTGAGGAATGGATCATAGCAGCCTGTTGGGGGTGTCGCTGCCGGCAAGAAACCTTGCCACTCTTGGCGCAAGCACTTGAACTGCTGAGCAGACTCGAAATAGAACAAAGGCGCTACCAATTGCGGCAGGGTTCCTTCACATGCTGGTTTTCCGTACAAGAAACAAAATTGTTCGAGGAAAATAGCCTTACATTTTTTCCTTTAAAAAGAAAATCACCCAAGGTTTGGCGTGACTTAGCTTTTCACTGTCGTGTTCTTTTCCGCAAGATGCTACTTTGAACGGCGCCTGTTGGTGCCCATACTCTCTATCCTCCCTGGCAAACCTGTATGCGAGGGAATCTTCTGTCCTTTGAGAAAAAGAACGAAGAGAAAATAGGAACTTGGAACCTTGACGGTTCATCAGTACTTGCTGGAAAGAGTAGTACAGATGCCTGGACAGGCATGCATACACACACACACACACACAAACATGGAAATCAAGAAGAACTTTACATACTGGAAGTTAGTCAACTGCGCACAAGGTTTGTGCCTGGCTCTGTACATAGGGTTATATGCCTTACTGGCAAGGCTAGTGCAAAAGGTCGTTGCCGGGGTCCCGGCAACTGCACCTTATGGGTAAAACTTGCGAAGATGTTTGATATTCTAGGAGTTACTCACTGGAATACCCTCCTCGGTCTCCAGGCGGGCTGCGTCGAGCCTGGTAACTCGTATTACCCGATAAGGGGCTTTGGATAGCAGCCCTCCACTCTTCTTGCTTCTCCGCTGCAGGAGGAAAGTCAAGGAGTATATGTCATCGTGCCAACGCATCTGCTCGCGTGGGTGGCAGCGACAAGCGCGAGGAATGGGAGGTGCTTGGACTTCTAATTATGTTAGAAGGAGCTCCATCACGATTCCGCGGCCGCGCGCCATTTTCGCAAGCATCTTGGTATGCATGTAGGCCCTACGCATCTTGAGAATGATGGTGAGGGATCTTGCAGCGGCGATGCCCAGGGTCACTAATGTCGCAGCACTACTCGTCGCGCACGACCTAGGAGGATCGTGGTGCATGCGTTGGCAGAGTCATCTTCCTACCCTTGGAGGTCAACGCGCCGCCCGTAGGCAGCATGGCTCCATCCTTGGGTGCGGTGGTGCCCGGATCGTCGTCATGGCTGTGGACGATGCCGCTCGCCTAGCTCCTGGTACCAGAATGGTGTGGGTGGTCCTAATCTCCACCGCCACCAGTGTCTACCCTGTCGCCCGTCCGTGCTGGCCCGGGCAGATTCGCTCTAGACGAACCGATTGCTGTGATCGTCTTCTTCTTGGGAGCCATGGTGATGAATAAGCTGATGTACTAACTATTAGACCAGATTTGCACAACCTTCTTCCCCCTACCTGGCGTGGCAAAGATGTCGGGGAAACAACACCTATGGGATCATGTGGATCCCTTCTACGGTTGGCAGGGAAGAGGGATGCACAAAGAGCAGGTCCAGTAATCAGCATGAAGGATTTTTACCCAGGTTCGAGCCGATGAGAAGCGTAAAACCCTAGTCCTGCTTCTGGTGTATTTTTAGTGTTCTTGAACCTTGACCAGCTGCTATGTGCGTCTGGTCAAAAATTTCGAATCCTCCTCCAGTACGCCTTGGGCCTCCTTTTATACGTCTAAGGGGTTGCCAAAGTGGCACACAGGAGGTGTAAAGTAGCTAGTGCACATGCTTATCACTAACGTTGTAGAACAAACGCATTAAATGCACTTCTTACGTGCCCTCTAACTTTATCGGGGACAGTAATAGAACCCGCCCCGTCCGTCGCTGCCTCGCCTCTTCTAGACACGCATCCAGGCTGATGAGGCATGCAGCACAGAACTGACTAGCTAGCCGCTGCGCTGGAGCGGTGACAGGATCTTCATTAAGATCCGCATGCCACCGCGCAGGTGCTTGCTTAGTTGGCAAGCTGGTCGCCGCACTGGAATAGCCGCGGGGTGGCGGAACCTGGTCGTGTGCGAGCCTCGCTGTGGCTTCACAGTTGTCCCCGGTAAGGGCCTTGTCGGGGCCTTCGTGGTCGTCCCCGGCAAGAGCCTTGCCGGGGACTTCGTCTTCTGGCCTCCATGAGGACCTGCATGCCACCCGTCCTCACAAAGATCTGCATGCTACTGTGCATATGCCTTTGAGTCTTGGTCTTGACGTTGTTGATGGTGTCAGAGCTCTCAGCCTCAAGGGCGGTGGCCTTCGCTACAAAAAAATACACTTCCGTGATGATACGTGTTTGTCACAGTAGGTTGCTTTTTTTGTCATGCATGTACATCCATGACGATTTTATGATAGAATCAAGATAGTCATACCTGTGCTGTCATAGAAGTGTTCCATGACATTACCAAAATTATCATCACGGAAGTGTCCACTTCCATGACGATAAATCGCGCGTCACAGAAGTGCTATCGTCAAGGGTGACCGACATGTGCCATCCACCGTAACGGGATGCCGTTAACCGCCGTTAACCTATCAGGTCCGTTTTGTGGATCCGATAACACGCTAACAGCCATGACCAATGCTGATTTTCCACGTGTAAAATTCTCAATGGTCGATTTAATCCACGCCGACTCGCGTTAACATTGTGTCACTCATCCAACGGTTGAGATGGGCCTATGATATGTTGACACGTGGACCGGCCTAAAAGTGGCCCACAAAGTTTAAATGGGCCAGCCCAACCGAAGGCCCATAAGATTTAGCGCACAATAATGGGCGGGCCCAGCTAAAGGCCCACAAAATTTAGTGTACCATAATGGGCCGGCCCAGCTAAAGGCCCACACGATTTTGCAGACCATAATGGGCCGGCCCAGCTAAAGGCCCACAAGATTTTGTGGACCACAATGGGCCGGCCCAGCTAAAGGCCCACAAGATTCTGCAGACCATAATGGGCCGTCCCGGCTAAAGGCCCAACATTCTCTGTCAAATCGGCCCTTCAACGGCCAGTCCTAAACTTGTCATCAACGCGGCCCATGGTCACTTTTGGCCCGTTAACAGTCCGCTAAGTAATTGGGCCGAATTACGGCCCGGTGTATTCCCGGCCTGTTAAAGGTCCGGCTTCATTTGGCCCCATTTATAGGCCATCAAAACTTTCAGCCCATAAACGACCGTGAAGGATTTGGGTCATATTCGGCCATGTCTGACATTCGGCCTGTTAGAGACCCACTATAGATTTGGGCCACTTTCGGCCTGTTGTCATTTTCGGCCTATTAATGCTGGACGAAAACCATGGGCCATATGTGGCCCAATGTCATATCGGGCCCATTAACGGCCCATATAAAAATCACGATAATCTAGCCCGACCTAAGATGCGGCCTGTTAAAGGCCCGTGTATTAGGTTGGCGCATTTACGGCCCGTCCGAATTTCGGCCTGTCGAAGATCCGCATCGTAAATGGGCCACCATTTCGTCCTGCTAAGACCAGTTGGTTATTTGGCACAATCAGGGCCCAATCTCACTTTCGGTCTATTAAAGGCCCTTGTTTTTTATGGGCTCGAGATATTTACACCTGTAAACGGCCTATTTTTACTGCGGGCCCAAATTATGTTTAGGCCTGTTAAAGGCCCACAATGGGCACATGCCTACCAGAAAAATATGAAAGCTTATGCTGATTTAGGCCCAGATATTTTTAGTGGGCTACATGCCAATTTCGGCTCGTAATCATTTTTAACCCAATTGGAGTGGGCCCGATGAATGTTGGCATGTTGGGCTCCTATGAAGCTTTCAGACGAATACATTACTAAGATAAACCTACACTATACAAAAATAGCGTCGTAATTATTGCAACCTGTGGCAGCATCATAAATGTTGTATCACAACAAAATAAATTCCAACCATACAACAAAAGGCCTGTTGGCATAAAGTTTATAGTCCTTCCAGATAAAAGCACCATCAGATGTATAGAAGCACGATCATTTGACCTGAAAAGCTAATGTTTCAGTCAGAGAATCGATGGAGCAAAGACGATCTCCACCTTTTTCCGCCATTGCTCTTGAACAACGAAGCGAATGTCCGATAGTCTTGTTTCAAAACCGTTCATATCTTGACGACATTTCTCAACCACTATTCTTGTTTCCGAAACAATGTACATTAGGGGTTGGACTTGCGTCTGTAGCACAGATATATCACTCTGTCTAGCAGGAAGATTTTATTCAGTAGGCGATTTGGACGAGGTTACCTTGACAACCAACCCAGAATTACGCAGGAAGGTGCTTTTTGCACCGTTAGTGGAGAGATACTAACGCACTGCAGCAAGAGGTGACATTGTGCCTGTAGTAGCCTCGTCACCATCATCTGGTTGTGTCTGTTCAATCATTTGTTCCATAGCTTCCTGAAAGTTTGAACTTGTAGATTAGTGTACCAGATAAGTTACTAATGAGACAAAAACAAACAAAGTAGGTTAAACGTTTGTGCATAACTTATTTTGGTAAACTACTGTAATACATTAGCTTGTATTGTAGTGCCAACTACATAATAAAATCACTTTCAGAACATATGTCCATGTAGCATGCCTACTGTATTGTCTATTTCCTCACATTCGTTGACATCTAAGGATAAAGAGACATGGTTTAAAGTAGGATGAACATAGTATGACATCATTCATATCATGGGCAAACAGATATAAAACAGACATGCTATTTTATCATTGTGTGCGCACGTGAACATAACAACTAGATTACAGATCAAGACCAAAAGAATATCCTTCATCTCTTTTAAACCATGTAAGGTGAAATGATACGTTAAGAAAACTGTGTATAAAAGTGAACAGAGTAACTGACATTGGCTGCAAACCAAGTAGTTAAATGAACACATCACAGTACCAATCAGTTCAAGGCAGGAGGAGTAAGGACTTACAACAGCGGCTTGAACTAGTGTGCTCATGCCCTCCATCTTGCTGGTGTGGCAATCCTTGAAGATTTGCACTGCATTCGGTTCAGGTTCTTTTTGGTCCGCACGGGCTTTCCTCTGTATTTGGAGCAAGTCAATATAGATACAATAATATGGCACAAAAAAAGTAGGAAGTTGCAGCTATTTACTAGAGCCTCGCAGTGTGCAATATAGCTACGAGATCATGTTGTCTGTTGTAATTTCACTTTAGGACGGTTGGTTTTGTTCTTCAAACAGTTAGCCTAGAAGAAGATACACTTGTAAGGCACATACATAAATACTAGTTCAATATGTGGATCAGACCAGTGTTTAACGAGGGTTGTCCAGTCTTCATCTGTAATATATTCCACTGGAGATGTTTGGGCGATTTCATTGTTAGCCTTGCCTTCAAAGTGAGATTTTCTAAGGTGGTACCGATCTCGTCATGAAAGCGATCGAAAAACATGAGTGCATGCTTGTATAGTTACATCATCTTTCGGATCCAACTTGAACCTCATCTGTTGAAAAAAGAATGTGAGTCTTATTAGGAGGAAGCTAGAAAGTATGGGACAAAGCAAGACAATATTACTAATTGTGATGAATAACATTACTTATGGATAAATGGTCAAGGAAGGTGTTAAACTGGGTATTGTCTTTCTCATTCCTGTAGTGGAAACACGTTGGGAGGATACATGCATGCCACCTAACGGAAACGGCTGCCTCTGATACTAATTGGCTGACTCTGTAGCATCACGTGGCCTTTTTAAACCTGCCTCAAAATGGATCTCCATTCTTCCTCCGTTAGATTTTGTTAATCTGTCAAGCATTGTCCCTGATGTCTAGTTCCGCTTGTGTCGTGGTGCTAGTTCAAAAACGAATATGGAAAGTGTTAGTGTACATCAAATTATGAGAGTACATATAAAGGAGCATGCAAGTGCAACTTGACTCGGTCAGGTACCGTCTTGGTGTTGATGCTCATGAGGTTCATCTGATCTTGCCAAGTCCTGTTGTGTCGCTAGAAGCTTCAAAGTAGTGTTAGGTGTGAAGGCAGCTTGGGAACCGCCGCCCGAGCAAACGAACGAGTAACTGGTTGAGATGTCGGTACAGCTTGAAGCGGATGCTGCACTGGTGGAGCAGTGATACTGTGTTTGTAGATTTAGCCGTGGACTTGGACCTTCTAGTGCACTATAAGTACCAGCAGAATCTCGACGATGATCCTTTTCCGCTTTCACCCGACGAGTAATACACACTCCCTACTATATTATTTTCCTTGCTCTTTTTTGACTTTGCCATGTCAAGCTGTACCCACAACACAAAAGAATAAAATCACTCTTCAGAACTCATTGATGCATGATACAGACAAGCAATACTTTGATGTAAGACAACTGTATGAGGATGGAATATGTAAGAAAAACAGGACGACATGACATATTCACAGCTATGATGTGCAAACTAAGCAGAAGGATTTTCAAGAAAATAGAAGTAATGCAAGGTAGACACCATATGAAAGATCCAACCAATATTATTCTGCCAAGTTAAAAGTGTCTTGTTATAAGTGGCAATTCGAAAATTTAGAAGAAGTACAACATAGAAATCAATGCAAGATGCAACCACTATCAAACTGCCATGTTAAAAGCGTCCAATCATGAGTGACTGATGCGGGATACACAACAGCAGTACTTTGATGTAAGAACATGGCATGATAGATAGATGAAGTGTATTCTAGACACGGAAAGCCATGTCATATGCACACGTATAACCTATAAACTCAGCAGGTGAAGTTTAATCAAAATAGAAGAAATACATGCTAGACAACATATGCAACATGAAACCAATTATCACACTGTCAACTTAGAGCAAGCACCTGCGATGGTGGAGTACGGGAGATGAACTCATCATGTAGACTTGGGACTTCAACTTCATTAGCGAGTAGCGATGGCAAATCTAGAGAGTCTCTGCTTATGCCGGTGTGGAGGACCACCAACATCCCCTAACTTACTTTTTCCTTCCTATTTTCTCGATATAGCCTTATGAAGTCAAAACCACAAGAAGATGAATAAAATTAGCTCTGCATAACTGGTTGATGCATGATACGTATTTAACACTACTTTGATGTAAGGCAAGCGCGGGATAGGAGGATGGAATATATACAAAAAGACAGCGTTTCATATTCACACGTACGATAGGACGATGGAATATCTATGAAAAAACAGTAAGCGGAAGGCATTTCAACAAAATTAGAAGAAATGAAAGCTAGGCACCATATGAACATGCAACCAATATCCCACTATCAGGTAAAAAGTGTCTCGTCGTAAGTGCCATTTCAAGAAATTAGAAGTAGTATAAGCTAGAAGACAATGCAAGATCCAACCTACATCACAGTCCCAAGTTAAATGTGTCTTAACGGTAAGTCATCGTTGCAAGTATAAGTTGTAAGCTACGCAGATGCAATTCAACAAAATCAGAAGCAATACAAACTAGACATCATATGGAAAACGCAACCACATATAACAGTTCCAAGTAAGAGCAAGCACCTGTGATGGTGGAGTAGGGGAGATGTGCTCATCATGTACACGTATGTTCTAGAAACAGGAACACATGTCATATTCACAGGTATTATGTGTAAAGTAAGCAGATGCAATTCAAGTTAGAAGAAATACAAGCTAGACATCATATGCAACATGCAACCACATATAATAGTGCCAAGTTAGAGCAAGCACCTGTGATGGTGGGGTAGGGGAGATGTGCTCATCATCTACCCAACTACGTTGACTGTCCAGCCTTGTGTTGTCTGGCGAATCTTGTTGGGAGGATAGCGGAGTAGAATCTGTAGAGACCCCATGTTTGAGTTGCTCCGAAGGACCACCATCATCCACTGCCAGACTAATTTCCTTCAGCTGTAATGATTTTGCATTGTGAAGTCAAACTGATTAGAAAAAGGAATGAAATTCGATCTTCAGAACTCATTCATGCATGATACTGATGAACACTACTCGGATGAAAGGCAAACACATGATGCAAGGATGGAATATGTACGAAAAACAGGATGGTGTGACATAAGCACACCTATGATGTGGTAACTAAGCAGAAGGCATTTCAACAAATTAGAAGCACTACAAGCTAGACGCCATATGAAAGATGCAACCAATATCACTCTGCCATGTTCAAACTGTATGGCATTTCAACAAATTAGAAGTAGTACATGCTAGAAATCATATGCAAGACACAACCAATATCATAGTGGCAACTTAAAGGTGCCTTATCATAAGTGACTGATGCAGGATATGCAAGAATAGTAGTCTGATGAAGAAACAGGAACACATGTGATATTCACAGGCATTATGTGTAAAGTAAACAGATGCAATTCAACAAAGTTAGAAGCAATACAAGCTTGACATCATACGCAACATGTAACCACATATAATAGTGCCAAGTTAGAGCAAGCACCTGTGATGGTGGAGTAGGGGAGATGTGCTCATCATCTACACAGCTACGTTGACTGTCTAGCCTTGCGTTGTCTTGCAAATCTTGTTGGGAGGATGGCGGAGTAGAATCTGTAGAGAACCTCCATTTTAGTTGCTCGGAAGGACCATCATCATCCAATGCCTTGCCAATTTCCTCCACCTTTATTGATTTTGCATTGTGAGGTCATACCGACAAGAAAAAGGAATATAATTCGCTCTTAAGAACTCATTCATGCATGATACTAACGAACACTACTCTGATGAAAGGCAAAGTCATGATACGAGGATGGAATATGTACAAAAAAATGGACGGCTTGACATATTCACACCTATGATGTGGTAGCTAAGCAGAAGGCACTTCAACAAATGAGAAACACTGCAAGACACCATATGGAAGATGCAATCAATATCGCTCTGCCAAGTTAAAACTATCTCGTCATAGGTGGCGTTCATCAAACTAGAAGCAATACATGCTAGAAATCAGATTCAAGACACAAACCAATATCACACTGCCAACTTAAAGGTGTCCCATCATAAGTGACTGATGCAGGATACACAAGAAGAGTAGTTTCATGTAAGAACATGGTGCGATAGACATATATAGTATGTACCAAAAACAGGAAAGCGTGTCATATTCACATGTATCATGTGTAAGCTAAGCAGATGCAATTTACACTAATTAGGAGCAATACGAGCTAGACACCATATGCAACATGCAACCAGATATCACATCGCCAAGTTAGAGCAAGCACCTTGGATGGTGGAGTAGGGAGCGGAGACTTGGACCTTGTAATGCAAGATCAAGACAAGGAGAATAGGTACAGATGCTCCGTTTACGTTGCTGCAGAGGACCATCATCATCGCCTTCCTTACTCTTTTCCTTCCTCTTTCTTGATTTTGCCTTTTCAAGTCAAACCCACAAGAAAAAGGAATAAAATTTGCTCTTTAGGACTCATTGATGCATGATACTGACGAACACTACTTTCATGTAAGTCACCCGCATAATAGGAGGATGGAATATGTATGAAAAACAGGACGAAGTGACATATTGACATGTATGATGTATAAAGTGTAAACTAAGCACAAGGTGCTTGAACTTCTTAGAATCGATGCAAGCTAGAAACCATATGAAAGATGAAACCAATATCACTCTGCCAAATTAAAAGGGTGCCCTAACAAATGTATTTGACCAAATTAGAAGCAATACATGGCAACGGGCTAGAAATAATATGCAATATGCAACGAATAAAGGTGACTCATCGTAAGTGATTGATGCAGGATACATAAGAGAGGTAGTTTCATTTAAGAACAAGGTTAACACGTAGATGTAGTGTGTACCAAAAATAGGAAGGCATGTCATATTCACAGGTATAGTGTGTAAACTAAGCAGATGCAATTTACCATAATTAGAAGCATTACAAGGTAGACACCGTATGCAACATGCAACCACATATCACACTGCGAAGTTAGAGCAAGCACCTGTGATGGTGGTGTAGGGGAAGTGCGATCTTCAGGTACAGAACTACGTTCAATATCTTCATTTAGGCTTGCTATTTCTTGAGAATCATATGGAGAGGATGAAATTGCATTCTTTATAAGAGTATTGCATCTCATATTACCCCAGGCGTGTGACTGTCTCATCATAAGCGATAGATGCAGGATACACAAGAACAGTAGTTTGATGTAAGAACATGGTGTGATTGGCAGATGTAGTATGTACCAAAAACAGGAAAGCGTGTCATATTCACATGCATAATGTCTAAGCTAAGGAGATGGAATTTAACAAGTTAGGAGCATTGATGAGGGATACACAAGAAAAGTAGTTTGATGTAAGAACATGGTTAATAGAAAGATGTAGTATGTACCAAAAACAGGAAGGCATGTCATATTCACAGGTATAATGTGTTAACTAAGCAGATGCAATTTACCCTAATTAGAAGCATTACAAGGTAGACATCATATGCAACATGCAACCACATATCACACTGCCAAGTAAGAGCAAGAACTTGCGATGGTGGTGTGGGGGAATTGCGGTGATCAAGAGAGCTAGGTTGACTATCTTCATTTAGCCTTGCTGTTTCTGGACAATCATGTGGGGAGGATGAAACTACACTCTTTAACAAGTAGGGCGTCTCACAACAACCCACTTGGGTGACTGTCTCATCATAAGTGATTGACGAGGGATACAAAAGAGCATTAGTTTGATGTACAAACATGGTTAATAGACATATGTAGTATGTATCAAAAATAGGAAGGCATGTCATTATCAAAGGTATAATGTGTAAAGTAAGCAGAAGCAATTTAACTAAATTGGAAGCAATACAAGCTAACCATATGCAACATGCAACCACATTTGACAGCGCGAAGTAAAATGAAGCACCTGGGATGGTTGTGTGTGACAATTGAGATCATCAATCAGAGCTACGCCATCGTCTCCAATCAAGACATCGCACCCATTAGAGCGCCAAACGATTAGTGCTTATCTTCAATTACACTAGAGCGACTTCTCCTTTTTCTTTTCTCGCATTCATCAACATTATGCCGTAGTCTAAAATACCCATGCATAAAAAACAATAGTGTGAGTATGGGTGAAGTGTGTGCACAATTAGTACAAAGGTAAAGGTAGCAGATAGCAGGTCGGTGAGAAATAAATGATGGGAGACATATGATAGCTCTACAACATGCATGGCACACTAAATTACTACATGATTCTATGTAAATAACAGTCGACTGAAAGCAAATAGGTCAGTCCATTTTTTCTGCACCGTCCAATGTACAAAGAACGGGCAGATCGCCTTCATCTACCTCCAGCCACCAAGGTTGACGATCTTCCTCGAACGCCACGCCATCGCCCAAGATTCTCCCCGCCCGCACCTCCTCGACCACCGCACCACCGTGCTTGGCACCGCCCCCGGCCATCCATTCAAGCCCCGCCGACCTCCAGAACGGGCGCAAGCAGCTCCTGTGCCCCACACCCCTATGATAGACACTGATGCGCCGCTTCCCCAGGGAACAGGCAGACTACGTGCTCCGCACGCCTAAACGGGTGCTGCTTCTTTTAGTTGCGGTTTGACTGACCCTGAATTGAAATCCAGGCGGGATACTGACCTCTAGCAAAGGTGAAATAGTAAAAGGGAGGAAGCCTTGTGCATTTAGTATCACGAAGAAGATGCAGTAAGAAGCGCTCAACTATCTTCTTTCGTGGGATGAATACGGTGTGAGCGGAGACGTAAGATTTGCACGAATAAGGTAAGATGAATACCTCTTTCTGCTAGCAGTGTTGTGTCCTCCTTTTGTTTTTCCAACGATCTTCTTGTTGTTCGCCGGAAACCAGAAGTTGTGGAGGATGGTGCAGCCTTGGACGAACCCATGGCCAAGTTGTTGAGTGTAGTGTGGTGGCCGTCTGTCGGCGGCGGGAAGCAGGTTCGAGGCGGCGAACGATGGCGTAGCGGGAACAGCTCTGGTGCGATGGATGGTTGCGACAGTTGAGCCGCAGCAGTGAGGCGTAGGACGGCATGGTCAGAGTGGTTCTGGTACGGTGCACGTCGGCGTCGGCGTCGTGGAGGCAGCTCTGTCTCGACTTTAGCTGCTAAGTCCTTGAGGGCGTTGCGGTTGCTGTTGCATTGGACGACGACGTTGGGGTACCGGCTCCGGCGTGATGGAGGAGGGCGGCGGTGGATTGGCCGCTATGGGGTGGAGGACGGAGGAGGCCGGGTTTCATGGTTGGTTGAGAGGGCGCTTTGATGCCGCCAAGTATGAATGGGGAAAGCGGAGGGAGGCGGGGAACTAAGGGGGAACAATGTTCGGTTTGAGACGCGCTTGTTTGAAATTTGGTGAAAGTTACAAACTTTGCCCCCATCTAAAATTTCGGACATATTATGGGTTGGGGTAGGACACCATGTCGTGTCCCAAATGTGGGCGGATAGATTTCGCCGAAAGATGGGTGTTTAGGCGCCCACGGCGATGAATGCTTCTGGGAGGCGGTTGAGACCGTGTCTTGGTGAAGTTACAAACCTACCCCGGTTTAGACCTTTGGATATCGGGTCGATGGACTACACGGGCCAGAGTCAGGACAATAATTTCCTACCACCAAACATTAGTCTCATGCGTTTCGGGTGACCAGAGGCCTATTTGGCGCTTGTTCAATATTTGGGAGCAGAAGCATTAACGTTTTCGGTTCTCTTGAATTGAACATTCAGGATTTGTCAAACTTCACAAATATCTACTTTGAAAATCCTAAAGCTACGATTATTTTGGAATGGAGGGGGTACATTTGAATATACATTGTACACGAGTATATATTAAAAAATATGAAACTTACCTCAGTACATGCATGGTTCTAGATATAATCTCCTTGGTTGCAAAAAAAAGTTAGATAGGCGTATGAATATATATAGCATGTTCAAACTCACAACAAAGATTGATGCCCCCTTTTACATATGATTTACAAATGCCATTATCTCAGGTTCAAATAGATGAACGCACTTCCTATGAATTTGAATCTTCGAAACCCCCTTTATGTTGAATTCGACATGTATTCTATTTCGTAGCTAGCAATTTGGAATGTATCCATGCAAGTGACAAATGTATAAAATGCTTCACACTAACAACATGGAGTGCACTAATTAATGTTTATATATGAATTGCCAAAGCATCCGTTGCATGTATTTCAAACTGCTCTCACTCTATGGATCGATAATATGAAATAAACACATGCACACGCTAGAATTCAATAGAGTATGGGTGTCTGATAGACCGGTTTTCGTCCATACGCAATTTGCAAAATTCATGATCTCATCCAAAAATAATAATACCATTTATATTTTAATTTAATGCGTAGAACCACCTTTTACACGTAGATGCACTATGCCTCGCCCCGTTCTCACAAACCCATTATATATCTCTCTATCTAACGCGTAAGTGCACACACTTTATATGCATCGGCATTTATCTTTCACACATGCTCACATCTCTCTCAGGGTGTCGGGGTGTCTCACGCACATGCTCTCTCTGTTTCTCTCTATCTCTCTCTCTCTCTTTCTGACTACTATGTACCACTCTTTTCACTAATCTCAGTCGGAAAACAATATTTCTCTCACATGCATATATACACACGCACGGTCTCTACTAGCCCTCTATACGCACATATATGTGCCTACGTCTCTCCCACACGCACATTATCTTTAGGCCTCTCTCGCACACATTGCCCCCCCGACACACCTCTCTCTTAGTAGTTGGCAGATATGATTTCATCATATCATTTGGTAGGATATCCCTGGCTGTTAGGCTGGATGGTAATACGAGGCAAAGTTTTACCCTAGTTCGGATCGGACCCTTGCAGTTGAAGAAAGAGCCTACTCATGGTAATCAGATATTAGTGATAGGGTGTGTACAAAGTACACGTGAATACCAGGCATTGTGCGTGTGTGTATACTATCGATGAACTAGCCCCGAAGCTTGTATAACATACTAGGGGCCTAGGGTTACAAATCATATATAGTCGGCTTATCACCAGTGGGGATAGAGTCCTCCGCGACTCTGGTAGCTTCGTGTTGTATGCCGAGTCCTCCACATGGGTCTTCGTATAACATGTCTCGGTCCAACCTATATATGGCGCAAGATGTGACCGACCCATGGGTCTTCGTGTTGACCCACCACAACTAGAAATGATGTGCCCACAACACCGCACACGCAATCGGCCACTAAGAAAATAAGCATATACAATAATACAACGGTATCTAGCTCATGACATGTCTCCATATTTTGTTGATGACACTGACGGACTTTGCATTTGATGCGTGCGTGCTCTGTATTTTGTTGACGACACTTATTGTCATTGTATTTGAAGCGAAAGCACGATATGCTTACTGGACTTCAGAATAAGCTCATCACGGTCACCACATACATTTTGTAGTGCTAACCAACATGTGGTTGGATGGTTAAGAGGACAGTGGTTTCTCGAGCCCACCAAGGTTAAAGTCCCGGTGCTCGCATTTATCTTGTGTTAATTTCAGTATTTTTCGGCGATGTAAGTTCAGTGGGAGGAGACGTTCCACTCGACTACGAGGCACCTATGGTGACTTAGTAAAATCTCAAGATCATATATGCTGGCCCACTCTCCTGAAGGTGCTCATAGGGGTAGGGTTCGCGTGTGTGCCCTTATAGCAGTGAGTGCTTGCGCGTATATATGAGCCCTTGCATCAGTACCGTGTTAAACAAATACATGTCATGCTTATACGGTCACCGCTCACCCGCATAACTCCGATTTTGTTGATGACACAATCAATTGACTAGTCAACGCTCCACGCGGTGCAACTAGTGTTGCACCATCGGGCGCTGCAACCATGGGGCCCACCACAGCCCAGATATAAAAGAAAGAAATGGTAGTTTGAGTCTCAGACTGTGTTAATAAAATAGGAGTACATTTTAGGTGATCATACGATCACCGCTCACCATAAAGTCTGTAATTTGTTGATAACACGATCAATCGACCACCAAACGGTCCACATTCAGCAGCGACATTACCATAGGGCCCACCCCAACAAGATATATGAAGGATAAAAATGGTAATAAAATAGTGGTCGGTGGGTATTCGAAGTCGTGAGACCTCTGGTTGGCAGTCGCCGGCGGTTGGGGGGCGTTGATTGGGCGCTGGGGTGGGGATCGCCGGAGAAAAAGCTCGGCGCGTGGGGGAGATAGAGGGATGGCCGGTGCAGCGGCGGACTGGCAGTGGGGAGTGTTTTTGGGGAGGTGGGCCGGCGTGGCGGTGCGGGCCGGCCGCAGGCGGCGGGGGCGGGTGGTTCGGCCGGTGGTGGCTGGCGGCTCAGGGGGGTGGAGTTTGATGATAAACTGGAGGCCGTTGATTTAATATCCAACAGCTGGAAAATCTAATGACCAGAGATGAAAAAGTCATTCGACTGGCGTGTAGCCTCACCCCGCACGTACACATGCACGCACGCAAGACACGCACGCATGCAGGCATGCAACACTGACACGTACACATAACATACACACGCACGCATGCTGGCGTGCAACACTGACACATACACATGCACTCACGAACACACGCACATACGCACTGATGCATGCAACACTGAAACGTACCCTTGTAGGCACGCAACACTCGCACGCCTGCATGCACACAGCACACGACGCAAGACACACGCTCAACCTATACTTGCATGCACCCTTTGTTAAGGGCATGGATTGTTACGGGTATTAATGAATCTTATCTGTGATAAGCAGAACATTTATTTTCGCAACGGTCATCATGATGAAGATACTCGGAAGTACTGCAACTCCTCCACAAATCGCTAAAACACCGGCCCCACGATGGGCGCCAACTGTCGTGGTTCTAAGTCTGACAGTAGAGTGGGGGGTAGGTAAGGAGAGGCAAGGTCCTAGCTATGGAGAAGTTGTGAACACAAGCGATGTACGAAGTTCAGCCCTTCTCGGAAGAAGTAAAGCCCCACGCCCTCGGAGCCCCGAGGCGGCCGAGTGGATTATGAGTGTAGGTATTACAAGAGTGCGAACCCCTCTATCTCGTGGAGGGGGTGGCTTATATAGAGCGCCAGACCCCAGCCAGCCCACATAATGGAGAGGTTAAAGTACATTAAGCCTGGGCGCATCGTAACGCCTCATAAAGTGTCTTAACTATCATTAAGTCTATTCAATAGCAAGCCGCTATGGCCGCAGAGTGCCTTCTCGACCTTCCGTAGTCGAGTGAGTCTTCATGGTCGGGTGAGTCTTCCATGGTCGAGTCCTTCCAACCACCGAGTGGGTTCCTCTTGGTCGACCGAAGATGATCTCTTCTAAGAGTGCCCCGGTAGGACGCTTAGGTCGTGCCTATGACCCTACCCTAGGTACATGAATCCATCATTAGCCCCGAATGGATTGAGGCTTGAGTGAAGGAGGAGTTGACGTTGTTTCCGATTGTCTTTTGCATACCGCTATGTGTTGTCTTGGATCGAGGTCTTCTCTGCTGATAACAAGCAACTTTTTCTTCAATGACTCGATCCATTCTTATTCTCTAGTCGAAAGTGATCTTTTATACTTCGCTGTTCCCGAACGACGGATCGCAGGAAACTTCATACTTGGCAAGTCGATCCGCCGCTATGGATTCTCGCGGATACGAAATTTGGGGAAGCGCGAAGCGGAACGGACCGCGGCGCCGGATGGGACATGACAGGACGCCGATCTCCGCGGCCGCTTTTTCCGCCACGATCGCGCAAAGGCAACTGTTTCGGATATGATTGATTGCCCAGTCCACATGTCATCCACTCGAAGGGATGTTATAAATGTAACTCGTGAGGGTTTCGCGACAAGACTCGTTCTTCCTCCTCTTCTCTCTCCGCCTCCGCCCATCGCAATCGCCGCTGCTTTTGCAACTTCCTCTTGTGCATTCTCGCCGGGCGCCATGGGCAAAGAGAAGACGGCGGTGCCGAGCACGCCAAGAAGGCGCCAAGAGCGGAGAAGGCGCCGGGCGTCGAGAAGGCGAGGGGAGATCCACCACCGCAGCCGTTCTTCGTCGAGATCCCGCTGTCAAGGGCTGGGTCCAGGAGATTGATCCAATGACCATCAAGGAGAAGGATCTCCTCGATATGGCCAACGACGGGCTGATTCCCCACGGCGCCGCGAGGCTTCCCGCCAAGAGTGGCAACCTCACCGAAGAGGGTGAGTGTGTGCCCTGGCCACCATGTTGATCGAGGGTTTTCGCCGCCGCGAAAGTGTTTTTCGTGGTTTCTGAAATTTTGGGGCCCAGCTCCACCATTTTACTCCAAACTCCATCACAGATCTTGCTGCATTTGTGTCTATGTGCGAAAACTTCCGGCTGTCGATCGACTGGGTTTGTTCAAGTATATCTTCACATGTCGCCTCAGACCGTGAAGAAAGCAAGTCCCGTGACGAGAAGACCCAAGTAGTTCAGATGTGCGGGGCCTAGGAATCCAATTGAGGAATAAGAGCACCTTCCCAGCTATGTCTTTTCCCGAAGTCGGTCAGGGTCGGGCAATGACCGGTTCTATCGCTGTAATGAGTCGACGCCGACAATGAGTGGTCTTCCTCCATTCACCATGAGTCGAGTGAATGCACCTCCTCCCGTAAGGTGGTTCCAGAGAGAGAGCTGATGAAGATGTTGATGGATCGCGTGGTACAGCTGGTTCGGGACGGTGTGGACGGCATGGATCTCTTGGAGGTTTTTCTTCTGAGGCTAATCCAACCCTTCAGCTCCGGAGCCATCGCATGTGGCTGTATCAAGGCATCAAGACGAGACTCACTAACCCGGAGGCAGTGACGACGCCATAGTGGAAAGATGGATGGTCGCGATCATCGGGAACAAGGACAACCTCGTGGATCCCGGAGGATTTCTCCATTTGACCACAACAGCTGCCTGCATAAGGTACATTTGCTCGCTTCCATTGTATATCCGCTTAATGTGTTTCGTGATTTGGTCGATTGAGCTCGCTTGATGTTTCCAGTGCCCTTACCAAGCTATACTCAATGCCCAATGGCGCCAGACCAACGAGGAGGGGGAAGATAGCAAGCGTAGAGCCAGAAGAGGGATTCAGACGCCGAGGATGACGACGACGACGATGATGATGACGAGGATGAAGAGGAGGAGGAAGAGGAGGAGGTTGCACCACCGCCGCCGAAAGGCGGTCAAAACTTGTGCACGACCTTCGATCGAATGCGGTAGGAGTCGCGATCGCCTCGCAATGAATTAAATGCCCTGACCGCTTCTCCTGTGTCGATCGAAAAGGCGCCAAGCAATCGAAGGTAGTCTGCCGAGGCCAACCAAACCTTTGCCAAAAATGAAAGTGTCCATCCCCACCATATCGTGGTAAACCAAACACTTAAGTCTTCTTGCTCGCATAAGTTCTCGCTCTCGTTGATACTTGAATCGGTCAATCGACTCTTTGCAACTTCAAGGTCAGCGATTCAAACCTCGTGCAAGGCCGAGGACCATGAGATGGAGGACGCGCGACCTCAAATCTCGCATCGCATCTTTAATTCTGTTCTTAATCGACCGACTCATAGTTTCGACTTTGACTCTTTTCTCAAGCTCCAACCAATGACATTATCACCCTTCCCGACGATTTATGATGAGGATGAGGAACCATTGAGGCATAGGAGGAGCAGAAGGCATCTACCGCAAAGCAACCCAAGATGTGACGGCGCCGAGACCTGCTATGACGGAGGGGAGGCCAGACTGACATACCATGTCCTTCGCGGTGTCGCTGACGAGTGCTCGACCCACTTCGCCGAAAGTGCTGGGCAGCCTTCGCTTTTCGCCACACACCACGCCCCGGAGGACCAAGCTAGTGCTGCTAAGGAGGCGATCCGCCAAGCAGGATCATGATGGAGCAGTGAAGATCGCTCGATGCGAGCCAAGCAGCTATTTACGCCAGCCCGCCCTTCAAAGCAATGTTCAGTCGACGACCACCACCGCTCATTAGGGATATGCTATCAAAACTTTTCTTTCTCGAATTATAGCAGTCACCCACTAGGTGTGTTGGTAGAAACTCCAGATTAGCGGGGCACGCCGAGTGCACCCGCCGGTGTAGTCCCCATATAAGGTCGATCACCGGCAATGGTCTTAGGCTTTATAAGTAAATATTGATCATCACCAAATGAAACGAATGGAGTTTCAAACCAGTGGGGCACGCTGAGTGCACCCACCGGTGTAGTCCCCGAGATCGTGGTCGATCACGCGCTGATTACAGCCTGAAGAAGTTTTGGTCGATCGTCGACTTTTTTTTGGTCGATCGTCGACTCGTTTGAATAAGACCAGGGGGCACGCTGAGTGCACCCACTGGTGTAGTCCTCGAGACTACGGCCGAATGCTTGCATTCGACTTTAGTCTTAGAAACGGTCATTTTTCTCTATTCACTCGAAGTGAATCATCTTTGACATTTTGTCGATTGATTCTTCATAGAAATCCTGTGATTCGCAAGCGCCGCTTATATCGAATCGAGCGTAAGCATATTCAGCTCGAGTTGGACTTGAAGCTAGTGCAGGAGAATCTGACGAAGGCAAAGGAGGAGACCAAAGGTATGTTTGGTGAGACTTCGACGACTCCTTTCTCCCCTCATTTGCTTCAAACCTGACTTTGCTGTAATTTACAGGCAAGGTGAAGGAGGCCCAGAGGAAGAAGGAACTTGAGCTGTCTAAGAAGATCAAGCTTGCCGACGAAAAACTAGCCTCAGTCACCAAGCTCGAACAGGACAACACCAATCTGAAGGCTGCTCTGGCCATTGCCACCAAGGATGTTGATCGATCGAAGTCGACAAGACCACTATGATCGAGAGGATCAACCAATGACCGAAGAAGAATGACCGAAGGCTTCCGGTGGTCTTGCTAAAAAATTGTTCCTTATGCTCGAAGGTAGTCTTTTTCACTCGACCAACTCTTCCAACTGTCGTGTTCCCATTTGACTATTTTCTTGATTCGGGGTTTTGTCTTTGCAGAGTTCTATCGCAACTTTGAAGAAGAAACCAGCCAGTTGGAGACGAACCTTGACCTCGCCAATTCTTCGTGAATGATGAAGTTGCTATGAACGCCTTCCGACCGAGTCCCGTGTTGTCGCTGTCGTGGATTACCTCGCAAGGCTGAAGGTTGCTACGCCCCGCATCGACTCGACGCCTCGCCCGGGCGACACTCCAAAATGACCTCGAGTCGTTGATGGCTCGACCAACGCCGCCCCGACCGAAAGTGCAGGAGTGGAAGAAGTCTTCGCTCGGTGTGGCGCAGATGTCGCCTCTCCGTCGCGCGAGTCCATTGCAAGGATGCACGAGAAGATAAGCCGGCGGATTCTCCGAGTGGCCAACACCAAGAAACACGACTTCGTGTCTTTCATGGAGACTTTCATCACCGCTGCTACACGGATCGCAGATGGGATTGACCTCGACGAGTTCGTTGTTCCTTCCAGCCTCCACAGAGGGGTAAAAACTTTCCTTGAGTCTTACTTTTTAAATTTGCCTCGGTATGCTGAGTGGAATTGTAACCGATAAAACCTTAATGTGCTTAGTGCCCGAAAGCACTCTCGCTTCTTAGGTATCGACCTAAATTTGGATTGATGTTTGGATATGATTGCTTTGGCTTGAATTTCCTTTGCAGTGTTAACAAAGAAGATGCCCACTGCAATGACTTATTCCTTAGGCAAGCACTGGCTGCAGCTTAAGTCCCCGAGTGAGAGGTTTGCTCTTCACTCAGAGGATTTCTTATACCTTAGGCGTAGCTACTGGCTTGCAGTTAAGCCCCGAGTGAGAGGTTTGCTCTTCACTCTGTAGGATTTCTTATATCTTAGGCGAGCTACTGGCTGCAGCTTAAGCCCCGAGTGAGAGGTTTGCTCTTCACTCTGTGAGGATTTCTTATATCTTAGGCGCAGCTGGTTGCAGCTAAGCCCCCGAGTGAGAGGTTTGCTCTTCACTCAGTAGGATTTCTTATACCTTAGGCGCAGCACCGGGTCAGCAGCTAAGCCCCCGAGTGAGAGGTTTGCTCTTCACTCGTAGGATTTCTTATACCTTAGGCGCAGCATCGGGTCATTAGTTAAGCCCCCGAGTGAGAGGTTTGCTCTTCACTCGTAGGATTTCCGCTGTATTTGTGGCGGCTCGAGGAGAGGGTCGCAATGACCTGCACCTCGCCTTCCTTGCGTAACGCACATCATACTTATGGTGTAGCTCGGAGGAGAGGGTCGCACGACCTGCACCTCGCCCTCCTTGCGGGCACACACGCTACTTATGGTGTAGCTCGAGGAGAGGGTCGCAATGACCCACGCCTGCCCTCCTTAAGTAGCGCACATTGTACTTAGGCGAGTACTTGACTGCAGCAAGCCTCCGAGTGGAAGTCCGCTTACCACTCGTAGGATTTCTTATATCTTAGGCTAGCATCGATCTGCAGCTAAGCCTCCGAGTGGAAGTCCGGCTTGCCACTCGGTAGGTTTTCTTATATCTTAGGCGAGTAATCGACGGCAGCTTAAGCCTCCGAGTGGAAGTCCGCTTGCCACTCGTAGGTTTTCTTATATCTTAGGCGTAGTATTGAATCTGCAGTTAAGCCTCCGAGTGGAAGTCCGCTTGCCACTCGGAGGATTTTTGGTTACTTAGGCGAAACGGATTCGCTGGTTAAGCCTCCGAGTGGAAGTCCGGCTTACCACTTGGTAGGATTTGTACAAACTTAGGCTAAACGGATTCGCGACTAAGCCACCCATCGGGGAAAATTTTGCTGACAAAAATAAAAAGTGACAAAAATTATGAAGGAATTATGACACTATTATTTCAAGCCCATGAACTACGTATATTTTATTACTACTCTTCCGAGTGGAAAACTTTATGTAAAACGGGCGGAGCAGATCCGTGTTCCAAGCTCGGGCTCTTCGACATTGTGTTCGACGCTAGAGACGATATGCCCTGCCAGGAGAACCTTTGTGACGATGAAGGGCCCTTCCTGTGAGGGGGCCAGCTTATGTTGTTTCACGATCCACTGAAGGACCAGATCCCTTCCCGGAAAGCTCGACCTCTCACATTTCTCGGCGAAGGCGATGCAAGTCTTGTCGGTAGATGGTCGAAGCGGATCGAGCCATCTCCCTTCTCTTCTAGGAGGTCGACCGATCTTGACGCGCTTTGCTCAGCTTCGCTTCATTGTAAAGTTCAATTTGGGGAGCATTGTGAAGGAGATCACCGTAGGACTGCTTCGCCCATAGACCAGAAGAAGGGAGTTCTTCCGGCCGACCGATTAGGCGTGGTTCGCAAACCCCAAAGCATCAAGGAGTTCACAACCCAAGCTCCAGCCGCATGCTTGAGATCTCACATCACCGGGCTTGCACTTTGAGGATTAACCGCTGGCTCGCTCGCCTGCCCATTCGACCGTGGATGGGCGATCAAGCGTAGTCGACTGCGGTGCCTTGGGCGCTGCAGTAAATCCTTGAATTCTTCCGAAGTCAAAATTCACCCATTATCCGTGATAATGCTGTAAGGGACCCCATATCCGAACGCTACCGATGAAGGAAACAAGAAGATCAAGGCCAAGATTTTTGATTGGTTTAGCTTCAATCCACTTGGTGAACTTGTCAATCGCTACCAAGACATGCGTGAAACCGCCCGACCTGTTCGCAAGGGACCGACCATGTCCAACCCCCATACCGCGAAGGCCGACGAGTGGAATGGTCTTCGTGGTCGACGCAGCTTGTGTGACATATTGAGTAGAACCGCATCCTTCGTGACTTGTCCACTATTTCTTTCGCCATCTCATTTGCCCTTGGCCAAGAAAACCGCCTCGGTATGCTTTTGGCTACAATGGTCCGAGAGGACGATGGTGACCATAGGTCCCCGAGAAGATGTCATTGAGTATGACTCGACCTTCTTCTCGGGCGTTATGCATTTTTGAACCGACTCGCCGGCTTTCTATACAACTCGCCCTTTGATAACGGTAAAGGCTTTGGATCGACGGACGATCCGCCGAGCCTCTTCCTCATCCTCCGGGAGTTCCTTTCTCGTAATATATGCGATGTATGGAATTGTCCAATCGGGAGTGACCACTAAAACTTCCATGACCAAGTCGACCACCGCCGACCTCAACCTCGCCGGTCTGTGGCACTCTTGGGCTGTGGAGCCTCCTCCGTGAAGGGATCTTTTTAATCGACGGAGTGCGATATGCTCCAAAAACACACCACTGAATGGCTTCTTTTAGAGCCTATCTTCGCTAGATCATCTGCTGCTTGATTTTTCACGGGGATGTGATGGAGTTCCAACCCTCGAACTTCTTTTTCCAGCCTTCCTCATCTGATTGCAAGATTCAAATATAGCTGGGCTTTCACGCCCCACTCCTTCATCACTTGATCGACCACTAGATCTGAGTCGCCATAGACCATCAAAGCACGGACGCCGAGTGAGATGGCCATGCGAATCCATATATGAGGGCCTCAGATCGCCTCATTGTTGAGGAATCAAAGTGAATCTGGAGCACATACCTAAGCTTATCTCCTCCGGGGAAATCGAACAACCCCATCACTGTAACCATTCAAAGATCTTGGAGCCGCCAAAGAACATGGTCCAATGCTCCGAGTGAACTTCACCGGCTCGTTGTTGTTCAATCCACTCGCCTAGGAAATCCGCTATAGCCTGGGACTTAATGGCTTTTGCCTCGAATTTGATATCAAGGGAAGAAGTTCAATCGCCCATTTCGCCACTCGACCGGTCGCATCTCTCAGCAGATCTCGATAAAGGAGCGTCACCGACGATCGTGATAGAATGATCGAGAAATAGTGAGCAACCTTCTTCGTGGTCATGTATATGCCATACACAAGCTTCGATAATGCGGTATCGCTGCTTGGATGGAGTCAAGACTTCGATAAATAATACACCGGCGCTGAACTTTGAAGGCCTTTTCCTTCCTCTTCCCGCCGATCCGTAAGCACAAGATCGACAACTTGTCCAAAGGGCTGCAATATAAAGCAACAGAGGCTCTTTGCTGATTGGAGCAGCAAGCACCGGCTGGGTGGAGAGCAGAGCTTTTAGCTCGCAAACGCTGCATCGCTTCGAGTCCACTCAACTTGTCGCCTTTCTTCATCACCGGTAAAGAGGCAATGCCTTTTCACCGAGTCGTGAGATGAATCGACTTATAGCGCCAAGCATCTAGTAAGCTTCGACGCCGTGCACTCGCATTGTATGCTTTCATTCGGAGAATAGTGCCGATCTTTTCAGGGTTAGCATCGATTCCTCGCTCGAAACGAAAACCGGTAATTTTCCACCAGAACTCCGAACGCACTTTGACGGATTGAGCTTGATATCGCACTTCCGAGGTTGGCAAATGTTTCGGCGAGGTCAACAAGCAGGTCGGAACCTTTTCGCGACTTAACGATTTATATCATCCATATACGCCCACATTCCGACCGATTTGAGGAGAAGACACTTCAATCATTCGCATAAATGTGGCTCCGCATTCTTGAGGCCGAATGGCATGGTGATATAGCGTATAACCCAATGGAGTGATGAAAGCTGTTTTATTTCATCGGGTCCATACAGACGGATCTCGATGATATCCGAATATGCATCTAGAAAAGACATCTTCACATCCCGCGGTCGAAGTCAACAATTTGATCTATGCGGGGAGAGGAATGATCCTTCGGCAGGCCCGATTGATGTGCTTAAAGTCAATGCACATGCGGAGGAGTTGTCCTTCTGGGAACCATGACGACATTAGCAAGCCACTCGGAGTGATATATCTCTCGATGAATCCTGCCGCCAACAATGAGCCACTTCTTCACCAATAGCTTTTCTTCTTCGACGGCGGACCGCCAAGATGCTTTTGACTGGTTTTGCCGACTTGTCGACTGGAGGCGATGCTCAGCCAGCCCCCTGAACACCCGCATGTCACCGCTTCCATGCGAAATGTCCCGCTCACGGAGGAACCGGATGAGCGCTTCTTCCTATTTCGGTCGAGTGTCGTGGAGATGTGGGTCGGGCTGCATTGGGATCGGTCGGGTGAATATGGATCGCTTCATCTCACCGCATTTAATCGAAATGCGCACTCGTGGCTGGCTTCTTGGATCGCAACAAATCACTCGAATCTGCGCTTTTGCTTGTATTCGCCGAATTCGACCATTGTCACTTGGGAGTCGGCAATCTTCGAGCCCTTCCGAAAGCACTCTTCGCTTTCTTCCGATCGCCGGTGATGTTGATCACCCCTTGGGGCCCGACATTTTCAGTTTGAGGTACACGAGCATGGTCGAGCCATGAATCGTATGTAGGCTGGCCTCCCCAAAATGGCGTGGTATGCACTCAAAAAATCCACAACCTCAAAGGTCAACTTTTCCTTGCGAAAGTGCTTGGAATCACCAAAACCACGCCCGTGGCTATTTGGCCGAGTGAGTTGGCCTTCTTCCCGGTATGACTCGCGGAAACTCATATTGTCGGTGCTCACCGACATCGGAATGCCCATCCCTTTCAATGTATCCGCATATAACAAATTCAGCCCACTACCACCATCCATCAAGACTTTCGTCACCGAGTGCCTTCGACAATTGATCGACCATCAACGCTGCCGCCCAGGTGGCAATGTGAGTCGGGTGATCGATTGGTCGAATGTGATGGGTGTTTGGGACCACTTCACATAACTTGGCTTTACTGGGCAACCATGTTCACCTCACGGTTAATGACTTTCAATCGACTCTTGCTTTCCACATCCGCGATGATCATCGAGTGGAGTTGACATGCGGATATTCTTCCTCACCGCCTTCTTTGTCTCCGCCTTGTCTCGCTCCTTCTCCTTGTCCTTAGACTGCTTTCCTAAACCGCCGGATCGAGTCGACATCGGCGAGTGGTGTGCTTTGGGTAAATGATGTTGCCCTCTTCATCTTTCTTCATGTGAATATGGCATGGCATATCCATCACGCCATTGCCTTCTTTATCTTTTACTTTCTTAGGATTCCGTGATCCTTTCGCTTCCCTTGAATTTCCCCGAAGTCACGGCCGTGGCCTCTCCAGAGCGGCCGGCTCGGCTTTCCGCTTCGCTCCGATCGAATTTCCCTTGTTCGACCGACTTGGCTTGTATTTGCCGCTCGAGTCGGTCTCTTCCTCGCCACATGCATTTGGTAGCAATCTCCATCATTCGACTCAGTGGTCATGTCGCCGGTTCGACCAACTTCAAACTCAATTCTGCTTTTGACGCCATCTTTGAAGGCGAAACCGCCTCGATGGTCGGACAGATTTTCCACAAGATGGTGCAAAGTAATCCATCTCTCAATGTACTCTCGGAGAGTTTCATTGGTCTTCGACACAAACTTGCAGTCTGGCTAAACCATCAGGTCGCTTGCAAGTCCCTTCAAAGTCTCCGACGAACACTCGGACAAATCTTCCCAAGTGTATATATCGCTAGGAGGTAATCGATTCAGCCATGCTCGCGTAACCTTCCAACATGAGGGGCAAGTGCTTCATGGCCACCTCATCATTCCCACCACCAATTGAACAGCCACTGGTAATCTTCAAGCCAAGTTTCGTGCTTGGATTCCCAAAGAATTTGTTGACTCGCTGCCAATATGAAATTGAGGGGATTATCGCGCTCGATAGCCCTCGCTAAAACACTCGACCGTAGACATGTACTGATCGCTGGTAGGTGCATCTCTCTCGGTCCGCCGATGGGCTCTGCTCGTCGACCAAGCCTTGCACGATAATGGATCGCGCCACAAAGCCTGGTTGCTCGGGTCGACCGAACTCTTCGCCCCATACCGAATCGTTGCTCGTCATCTTGCCGCCGAGGAGCATACGACCTTCCTCGAGGGGAAAGGGCACTCGACGCCGTCATCTCGGTCGAATCGGTCTCCGTGATCGCTTCGCCGTTGTCGCGCTTCTTCGCCGCAGAGGCGATCCGGGGCTGGAGCCGATCGATAAAGATTCGCAGCGACGGATCGATCGGAATCCTGCTGCGCGATCGCGACATCGCTGAGTTCTCGTCTCCCGCTGCTCGGAGTAAATCGATTCGCTGCAAGCCTCTCCCACCCGACCGACGGCTGGATGGACTCGCTATACGAAAGTTGCAGCTGCTAAATTCTGAATTGGCGGCGGTATACCCGAGTCGGTGGGAAGAGTCGACGCTGATCGCTTCGGGATTCGCTGCCACACAAGCTGCCGAAAGTGCTCGCTGAAGATTCTCCAAGCGAAGCGCTGCTCAGCCACGCGCACAAACGTGCTTCCTCCAAGGCGCGAGCTTCGGGGTTTCTCCGGCGATGGAGTATGCAAGGCATCCATGTTCCGCGGGCGGCTTTTCTCTCAGAGAGTCAAGTGTCTCGGCTGGTACCTCGTGTTTTGCACGGGTCTCCTCCTCCAGCTGCTCCGCGCCATGGGCGGCCGAGGGCTGCGGGGCCGACTATGAGGACTTCCGCCGCCGATCACCGCTATCACACTGGATGCGCTTCTACGAGCCGCCGACAGATCGAACAGCCAGAGGGACTCGCTGGGCTCAATGGCAGCGACTGGCGATGGCTGTCTCGGGCGAGCCACCGCGGTTTCACCCACCGCTGAGCCTCGATCACCAGAGCGCTTTGCGCTTGGTGGGAGACTGGTAGGCGATCGACAGGAGTCGACCGACACGGGTCGACGGTTGCCGCAGCAGAACGCCGCGAACACATGCGCTGAAGCGCGCCGCCTGCTGGACGGGAGCGCCGATGTCAAGTGGAGCCTCCCGAGCCATGCGGAGTGGTCGGCGATAAAGGTGAGAGCACCGAGACGGATCTCGCGCCTCAACCAAAACTCCAAAGAATATCATGATGAAGGTACTGAAGTACCGCAACTCCTCCACAAATCGCTAAAACACCGCCCCACGGTGGGCGCCAACCGTCGTGGTTCTAAGTCCGACAAAGAGAGTGGGGGTAGGTAAGGAGAGGCAAGGTCCTAGCTATGGAGAAGTTGTGAACACAAGCGATGTACGAAGTTCAGCCCTTCTGAAGAAGTAAAGCCCCACGCCCTGGAGCCCCGAGGCGGCCGAGTGGATTATGAGTGTAGGTATTACAAGAGTGCGAACCCCTATCCGTGGGAGGGGGTGGCTTATATAGAGTGCGCCAGACCCCAGCCAGCCCACATAATGGAGAGGTTAAAGCACATTATTCAAGGGCGCATCGTAACGCCTCATAAAGTGTCTTAACTATCATTAAGTCTATTCAATAGCAAGCCGCTATGCCGCAGAAAGTGCCTTCGACCTTCCGTAGTCGAGTGAGTCTTCATGGTCGAGTGAGTCTTCCATGGTCGAGTCCTTCCAAATACCGAGTGGGTTCTCTTGGTCGATCGAAGATGATCTTCTAAGAGTGCCCTCGGTAGGACGCTTAGGTCGCCTATGACCCTACCCTAGGTACATGAATCCATCGTAGCCCGCCAACACGAAGCTATGCAGCTCGCCGATCCACCTCCTCCTTCGCCTAACAGAGCTGCTTGTCGCCTAAGCCGGGCGGCGGTTCAGCAACTCGCCGCCTGTGCCAGCTCGACAAGGAGCGGTGCACGGGCGTTGCATCACTGGCCCACGCCGCTGCCGCACACACGCCCCTATTTCTATTGCGAAGACTCCCATGCCGGCGGCCGCACCATGCAAGCAGCAATAGAAGTCGGGTGCGCGGAGAGCGACGAGTCGGTGGCCAGCGCCACGCGTCCGCCGCCATCATCGAGGAGAAGTAGAACACGGAGGCCGCCGCTGCTTGATCCCATGAAGGCCACCATGAGGCGACGCCAACAGACACAGCAGTGTCTTGCCGGATCCTTTTGTTGCGAGGACCTTCGTCGACACCGCATGGGCTCCACTTAAGATGGGAATGTTAGATGAACTCGAGCCGTGCCGCCATGGCGAAGTAGTGGCCGGTGATGAACTCAACAGTGCCGACACCATCATCTTCAGACCAGCCAATGATATCAGCTTGGGCAGTGGGGAAGCGATCCGTCCTTTGCGCCAAGCATATACTCGAGGCTCCCGCAGTCCGTGATCATGCCGCCGACATGAGGAACACAAATCGATCGGGCGGGCTAACCATTTAGCCGTAATATATACCGTGCTATCCGTAACTAGCACCGCTGTAGTTCATTTGAATGTAATGAACCGCCATGTTTATATGAAATATTAGTTTGTTCTACGTGTTTGGCGTGAATTTCATCCGTTGGTTGAGTTGTTGTCATAATGTGTGCGGCTACGGTTGATGGCGAATTTGCGGTTGCCGGTCGGTCTGTGAGCTGCTCGGGCGTGTTGGGGACAAAACACAGCTCGAGCGAAGCTCGCTCCAACGCGGCGCTACTGGAGGATGCATGACAGATGCGCACCGAGCCATTCCTCGTTCATCAGTGGCAAAGGCACCGGTGGACAAAAGGGTTGCCAATATATTGGCTACCCCGGGCAAGATCCAAACAACCCCTCCCAACAGATTCAAATCCCTCGTTCACCGTGGAGTTTTGCCATGTGTTGTTTTCATGGACTAGCAAGATGCACGTGCATTGCAAGGAACATCAAGATGCATTTTATTACAAACTCCCGCATGCATGCAAGGGATAATTAATGTCCTCCTTTGCTAGTACCACGAGGCAAACACCATTAATATTGCATCGATTAGTGTTAGTGGCCTTGTATATCTACAAATTTTAATTTGATAGTGACCCCTTGTATATAAAAATGGAGGGAGAAAGATGAGAGATAAGGTGAGGTGGAGTGGGGCGTGGTGGTGACTGGTGGTCGGACTGGGCGGAGGCATGGGGATGGACGGCGCATTATGTCTAGGTTTGTATCTCTCTCACATACACCCACGTTGGTGGGGGAAGTGCACGAAGAGAAGAGGTGCACGCACGACGCACGTACTCCTGTCTCTTTCCCAACCACACCCGTGCGGGTACACGGTGGAGCTCATTTCTGTCCGAAAAAGGCAGCCCACGTGGTATTTTGACACATGTACTGGTTGTCCACTTGGTGGAGGGAGGATCGTCTACCACGGGTGAACAAACAAATTGCGACTTGACGTGTTGTGTTAAAAAAAGAGGCAAACCATGTGGGGCCTACCTTAGAGGCAAGGCTCTATACACCGGAGTACTTTTGATGTGTCCCACAACTCACGTAACGAGGAGAAGCTTGCTTAGTACGCCGCCTCCCCCGCCCACGGCCGTGGTGGCTCGCAGATGAGGTGAAGCTTGCTTACGAGTACTAGTAGTAGTACTCCTACTATCAGACGCCTTACGCCCGCCTCCTCGCCCACGCCAAGACGGTGGCTCGCAGACGAGGAGAAAATTTTACTACTCCCTCCGCTTACTCGTCCCTACTACGCACCTTGGTTAGTACTCCCTCCATTTACTTATACAAGGCCACTATAAAAAAAATACATTTTGCATCTATACAAGGCCACAAATAGTAACTGAGACAAAAGTTACTACTCCCTCCTTTCCAGCTTATGGCTCAATTTCAAAATCTCTCCAACCAAGGTAGACGGTGAGTGGTCGATTTAATTTCGTAGTTTGCACAAGTAATTAGTACGCTTGTTTTTCTCAAGAAGTTATGTTTACCGAGGCATTAATTAGAACGAATGCATGAACTACCACTAAATCTCCATGAACTTCTACATGCATTGGTTAGTTTCATCTTGACACTGCTTGCATCGGGTGATCTAATGCACCTCGAAATCCAACATGTAATGGTACTACTACTAGTATAGTAGAATTGAGACTTATCAAACGGAAAAATGAATGTTTTTTAAATGCCTATAAACCCTAGTGGGTACGTACTCCGTAAAAACAGATTTTTCCAAAACTAAGTCGCTCCCTTTCATGAATTATGTAGTATACTCCTCCGTCGACGCTCCCTTTCATGAATTTTGTACTTCCTATCGCCGACATGTGAGACAACCGGTCGACGGTCAAGCACCAAATAACAAAGGCAGTAACAGCAGGGGGACGCACCCCACTCGCATCGCCCAAGAGTAGTAATGAGCAATGAGACGTCAAATCACAATGCCGCACCTTCCCAGACGGACGAAGCAACCATTATTTCACACTTCGGTTCGCCATCATCTCAAACCACATAGTATTGCTTCTGCCTCAAGAGGGACACAAGCATCGCCTTAGTACAACATGACACGTGGGACCGCATGACAGGCCATGCTCTCCCGCCGATCGCTCGGTAAAATCACCTCATTTTTACTATACTTCCTCCCTATCGGTTTACTACATGGCCTGCACATCGTTCTGGGTTGAGAATTTAACAGGCTATATATGTGATGAACAATGCTCTAGCCTTTTAAAAATGTATACTTTTGTACGGTAGTACTATTGATGGATTGCGCCATGGAGCAAAAATTGCAATTAAAAAAGGTGGTACATATAGAGAGCGCTCGTCGCCAAATTATGCATATAGTACTATTAAAAAAGCTAGTACGTGTTTAATTGGGGTGCTAAGTTCTATTAAAGAAATACTAGTATTATGTACATACTGAAGAGTTAAAGTAACGAGAAGAAACATACATAGTTCTGCTGAGGGCTCACCACAACACACCCCTCAAATTAAACTAAGCACACCTGAAATTAAACTATGCAACTAATCCGGTAAACACTGCATTAGAACCACCATGAGCAATGATACTGACACCTTACTCACTCGGAGTCATCGTCCACATCCTCGACTTCGTCCTTGTCCCTCTTCCTCTTGGCCGATACTCTTTTGCTTGAACCGCACACTTGCCTCTTGCTCTTCATCCAACCCTTGTAGATATTGAAACAAAGGTAGCCATCCATTGCAGCATAGTGGATGTGGTCTATATCTAGTACATTCCGCTGCCATGCATGACGATGAAATGTGTAAATAGGTTTCTGCAGTTTACGGTATGAAGGATGAACCATGGCTCCTGCCAGGGTTAGCATTGAAGGCTGACGAGAGGGCAGCAGCCGATTCTTCTGGAGTTCGAAGGGGTTTCCTACAACGAGGCCTATCCGAGCCAGGACTTCTTTGTCGTTCTTAAAGTCTACAGTAACGAATTTCACTGTTTTGTCCTTGAGGAAGTTCTTAAAATCCTGGCACTCAACGTCGGCATGGCATATGTGGTAGACCAAGCAAACGTTATGTACGCAAACCTGGATCACGGTGGGCTTCTTCCTCTCTTCGCTATTTAGATCCTTCTCACGCCCCGTGACTGTGGTGTACTCAACATCTAGCCTGCACTCCACTCATCATCCGAAGTTTTCAACATGCGCTCAAGGGAGAAAGGCATCCTTTCACCGTCCGCGAAGAACGGGTGTAGATGACGTTAACTCATCGCCGTGATGGTTCTAACCTTTACTCACCGCCGATCGTGGAGATTTGGGACGCCATGGATTTGGGAGGAGGGTTAGGATTAGTGGAACTGCAGAATGTGAATGGACGGGACAACTAGGAGCAAACCGCCGTAGTATTGAAGGACGTAAGGGACGAGTAGGAGCGAATCGCCAAGATGCAAACGGCAGGGTAGTGGTTTATTCTTCCCATGATACGGGCTTCCGAGAGCCTTGGATCTGAGATCGAACGGTTGCATGGCGTGATTCTAGACCTATGGGTGAATATCCTATCCTCGAGGGTTATTCTCGCAAATTTTAGCATCTTAGCATGCGATCGCTTGATTCATATCCAAGGTCTGCCAAAGAGTCTGTGATCATGGTCGCTACTTACCATGACCGCCACAGAAGCTCGCTGGGTCGCGCTTTTTGAAATTTAACACGCATGCTAGGGCTATCCGATGTTGGCATATCATACATAGTCATCATTAGTCACTCATACTACAACAAGGTTGGCTATAAGGTTGGCTATAAGTGTATTTTTTTACTTCTCTATCTTTTGTTCAGACTATCTGTTTCCATATTATAAGAACGCTTTTTGACACTAGTGTAGTGCCAAAACGTTTTATATTATGGGACACAGGAGTACTAGTATTTATTGCATTTGCCAAGGAGTGACCTCTTCCAATGAAATGGTGTGTTTATTAGTTTTTGTTGCTAAGTTTGTTTCATTTAATTATCTATAGATTCAAAATTGTCTTTTCACCTAGGTACACGACTTAGCACCGCTTTCTTCCTTGGGTCACCAAACTAGTATCTCTTTCTTGATTAACTTGCCGATCGACTTTATGTCTATGTGGCAAGCTTAGCACCTGTAGGAGCAAGTAAAAGTAAGTACAATAGTGCGCTTTACATGGCATTTTTCCATATGTGGAGGAAAGAGAGGCAAGGAAAAAGTGGAGAAGTGGGCTCTCATGCAAGAGCCAGCCTCTACTACATGGTGGAGCATTGGGAGAGGCACCTGTATGGAGGTGGTCAGGAATCGGGAGACTCACGCCGGTCGTAGCGCCGCAGTTAAAATGACAATGAAAAGTCAAATCACGGGGCATAGGGCCTGGTCGATAGTGCAGTTTTTTTTGAGGAACTAGCAGTTGTTATTTATACTAGTTTTAGCGACGGATCAGGGTAACAACGGGGCTGTGCGGGGGCTTAGGCCCGTCTAGCCAGGGTTTTATTTATGTTTACCACATCATGAGCCCAGTTGTGTTTTTTCTTGCTGAAAATGGCTATCCCAGTTCTATTTTTTAAAGAAATACCCAAACAAGGCCTACTTGCTTTATCAGCCGTGATGGGCTGCAAATCTTTCTAGACGAGGAGAGTTTCATTCGGTTTGCCCAGAAATGGGCTGTACATTTTTAAAACACATCAAACCGGGAATTAGTTTCATTTTTTTCATTAAAAGATTTTAAATTCCATTGATTTTTATGCGTGGACAATTATTTGGATTTTATATTTATATAAATTATTTTTCAAAATAGTTTGAATGTGAATCGATATTTCTGGATTAAAACAGTCGATCGCACTAAAATATGCAAAATTTCGATACTTTTTAACCGTGGGCCACAATATGGGGTGTAATGCTAACAAAAAGAAGATGGGCTCCAAAAATTCTTAAGAATTAGCAATGGGTTGTACATTATTAGAAATAATGGCGTATGGGTCAGATGTCGCTTTTCCACGATTTGAGGCTGACTTGTGCGCCTACTACAGGTTGACACGTATGTTTTCATAAAAAAAGTTTGACGCACACACAACACCCCGTCAACTTAGTCAATAGACGAGAGCAGTGACTGTTGGATGTCCATCCAATGGCTGTCGTGCTTCTTCAATCTCTTCTTCATGCTCCAAATTAAACAAGCGCCATGGATCTGCTCGCTTCCTCCTCCCACGATCGGGCTAAGCCGCCACAGAGTCCTCACGGCCCCACCAGATTCCCATCGCTGGCCTAGCCATCCTCTACTCACCCACACATGCTGTTATTCTCCGGGACGGCAGACTTAACTAGTAAACCTCGTGCTCCTCCGCATGGGAAACAACCGCCGAGTATTCCCTAGCTCTGTCGCTCCTTCCTAGGCTCATTGCCGCCCACCGCCTGCGTGCTTTCGGCGCTCCTGGTCAACGTGGTCATTGAACAACATCCATCGGCGGATCAGACGTGGAGAGGCCGATACCTGTCCACGGCCGCACGCAAGGAAATGCCTCCTTATTACGCAAAATAATGATTCCTCCAATCGCCAATAGGACCCACAGAAGGGCCTCAGATTTCGCGAAAAAATGTTCCTCACCGACAGTGTCGGACCCACCAGCTATATCTTCGCACGCTTAGGAAGTGCCTCCTTATTACGCCCAAAAAATGAATACCCTCGCTAGCCGGGACCCACCATATTGTTGGGCTGACTTAGGGCCTACTAAGTTGACGGGACGAAGGGCTTTGTCAACTTAGTCAATATGAACGATTCTAGCTCTAGTGACCGTGACAATGTCCATCCAACGGCCGTAGTGCTTCTTCAACCTCTCGTCTTCTTGCTCCAATACCAAAGCAGCGCCGGTCATGCCGCATGCTCCTCGCCTCCCGGGGCCGATCAGGCCGCCATGGAGGCCTCACCGCCTTTACTATTCCCACCACCAGTTCCTCATGGGCGACGGCAGCCTCACACGGCAGCCGAACCAGTGAAGCCTTGTACTCCTCTCCGCACGGGCTTCCACTGCCGCGTCTTCCGCAGCTCCGCGACGTCCCCTTCCTAGGCCTCACCGTCGTCCACCGCTGTGGTGCTCTCCGCGCGGCGTTGTCAACGTGGTCAAGGAACGACTTCCAACGGAAGAGTACTGTACATGGAGAGGCTGACAGCTGGGTCCACGGGCACAGCCCAGTTTTTCGTGATTTGCCAAGTTAGTCGCGTTGTCAGGCCTGTTGGGCTGCAAATCTTTCAAGACGAGGAGAGCTTTCATTCGGCTGCCGAGAAAATGGCCCATCAGTAATGAGAAATGGGCCGTAAATTTTTAAAACACATCAAACAGACAATTAGTTTCAAATATCTTTTTTTTATTTCAAGATTTTAAATTACAGTAATTTTTATGAGTGGAGAATTTGTTGGATTTTATATTGATATACATTTATTTTTAAAATCAGTTTGAGTGTGAGTCAAAATTTCGGGATTAAAAACAGTTCGGACCGCACCAAAGTATGCAAAATTTCGTATCAGTTTTTAACCGTGGCCACAATATGGGCTGTAATGCTAACAAAAAGAATATAGGATCCAAAAAACCTTAAGAATTAGCAAATGGGCTGTAAATTATTAGAAATAATGGCGATGGGTTGTATGTCGTTTTCCATGATTTGAGGGTTTTAGAAAAAGGTTGACGACAAGGAGGACTGTGGATGTCCATCCAACGGCCGCCGTGCTTCTTCAATCTCTCGCTTCTTCCCGCCCATCCGCCAAACAAGCGCCAAGGGACTGCTTGTCGCTTCCTCCCCTGCCGGCCAGGTTGCCACAGAGGCCTCACCGCCCCACCGCATTCCCATCGCCGCCTAGCCATCCTCTACTCACACACACCGTTGTTATTCTCCGCGATGGCAGATGAACAAGTAAACCTCAGATAACAGATTCTCCACGGGGAAACAATCGCCGAGTCTTCCTCGCCCGTCATTCCTTCCTAGGCCTCGCCGCCCACCGCTTCGGGTGCTCTCGGGCGCTCGTCAACGTGGTCAATGACCGATAAGCATCCGGCGAATCAGTATATGGAGAGGCCGATACCGGGTCCACGCCCGCACGCAAGGAAATGCCTCCTTATTACGCCGCAAAATAATGATTCCTCCACCGACATCAGGGACCCACCGAAGGGCCTCTCAGATTTCGCAAAAAAACGCTATCAGCCACCGACAGCTCGACTCCACCAGCTATATCTTCGCACGCAAGGAAGTGCCTCCTTATTACGCACAAAAATGAATACTCCTCGTTAGCCGGGACCCAAAGATAGTCACAGTCGACTTAGGGCCTACTAAGTTGACGGGACAGATGGCTTTGTCAACTTAGTCAATATGCATTATTCTAGCTCCAAAGGACTGCACGATGTCCATCCAACGGCCGAGTGCTTCTTCAACCTCCGTCTTCTTGCTCCACCGCCAAACCAGCGCCGGCCGTGCTCTCGTGTTCTCGCCTCCCGTGATCGGGCTGCGATGTGGCGGAGGCCTCACCGCCTCTACTACTCCAATCATCGCCCGCCATCCTCTACTCACCCACACACCCCGTTATTCTGCGGGTGATGGCAGCCTCACACCGCAGCCGTAACCAGCCAACCCTTGTACTCTCTTCGCGGGCATCCATCGCCGCGTTTTCCCGGCCCGCTGCCCCTTCCTAGGCTCGCCGCGCCCATCGCCGTGGTGCTCTCGCCCGCATGGTCAATGTGGTCAACGATCGACTTCCATCGAAGATTATCAGACGTGGCGAGGCCGATACTGGGTCCACGGCAGCCGCAATGAAGTGCCTCCTTATTACGCCAAAAAAATTATTCTCCACCGATGCTGGGGACCCACCGACGGGCCACCGATTTCGCTAAAAAACATTTCTCGACCGCCGACCCACTAGTTACACCTTCGCACGCAAGGAAGTGCGCCGGCAAAAAATGATTCACCCCTTATCGCTGGGGACCCACCAGCTACATCTTCGCACGCAAGGAAGTGCTCGATACCGACCCACCTGGTCGAAGCATACATAGCGCTGTCATTCGTCGCGAACGGTACGCATATATATATCGTTGATGTAGAGGCGCCGCACGCGTCGAGTAGAGGCGCCGACGTAGCATGTACAAGCACGCATAAGGCCAGCAGTACAAGAAAGAAAATACGACCACGTATGTGTACATACGGGCGGGGTCTCGAACGCCTACTCGCGCATACGTATGGCTAGGGCTCGTGTACGTGGCTGGGTGGAAATGGAGAAACAGCTTGGTCGTCGTGTTCATGGGGAGGCAACGGAATGCGTCGTGTTCATGGGGAGGCAACGGAATGTGTCGTGTTCATTGGGAGGCAACAGAACGCGTGGGAGCCAACCGGCTGGGTCGGAACGGAATGCGTCGTCGTGTTCATCCAGAGGGCTTGGACGGAACAGGCGATGGAAACGAGGCCTAGCGTACCGCAGAACAAAGGAAACGGCCATTTGTTCGACCGGCCATGTTCGAAACAGGATCCTGTTCATCGGGAGGGGTCTGGCATACCGCAAAATGGAGGAAACGGACTCCTACAAATAAACAGGGTCCTGCTGATCGGAGGTGTGGCGCATCGCGAAAACGGATGAAACGGACCTCCTACGGTCGAAATGGGGGTCCTGTTCATCGGGAGGGGTGTGGCGTACTGCAAAACAAACGAAACAGACTTGTGTTGGAGCGCTACGGTCGAAACGGGGGTCCTGTTCACCGGGAGGGGTGTGGCATACCGCAAAACGGGACTCCGCGGGATAGTGTTCATCTCCATCGTCGACCTCCTCCAGCCTCCACGGGCTACCGTCGACCTCCTCCAGCCTCCACGGGCACCCTTCACCGTCTACTGTTCATCCAGCCCTCCACGGGGTCGTCCTATTCATCCCGAGGCAACGCCACGGGGTCTTGCATCCACCCCCATCGCTCACTGTTCATCCAAACCCTCCCGCAACACTTCATCGCTCATCCAATCGATCGCTTCAGCTTAGCGCAGAGTGAAGGAATCGCCGATCAGTTCGCTAAGAGCCATCGATCGATCGCCGGGTTTAGTAACGATAGCTCAGAGTGCAATGGCTCGGTTCGCTTAGAGCCCAACACCCGCCGGGTTCGGGCGAGGTAACGCCGCACACACGCTGTACGCAGTACGAAAAACGCGATCGCCGCCCCGACCGCCCACCGTGAATCGAACTCCTCAAATTTTCTCGCCGCTTCTACCACGGTTTTTTTCATCATGGACGCCCAATGAATGTCATGTAGCCGCCTCCGCCCGCCTCGGACAAAAGCCCATTTTCTGTCATGATTTTTTTTCATAGAAGTAGGAGCCCACCACATCTATGATGATACCGGGTTTTTTCACAATTATCATCATAGAAGTGTCATATGTATGACAGAATTTTTTTTCGTTCGGCCCAAAATGTCACGGATGTGACTTTTTTGTAGTGCTTGCTGGTGCTTGGCAAAGTAACCCATGTTGGGGTAACCGATCACCTATGGGGTCACAAGGATCTCTTCTATGTTCGGCGGGGGGGGGGGGTAGTAAAGATGTGTAATACCCTAGTCCTGCTTGTCTGGTTAGATGTGTGTACTTGAGCTCTTGAACTAGCTACAGTGTGTGCTTTGTCCAAAAGTCCGAATCCCTTCTCTGTATGCCTCGGGCCTCCTTTTATATGCAAAGGGGTTGACACAGTGGCACACAGGAGGTGGCAAGCTGCAGTTGTATGAGCTTATCACTTGATTAACGTAGGAAAAGCACATTTAATGCGTTGCCTACGTGTCCTCTCCCTTTATTAGGGACGGCAACAGAGGCCATCTCATCCTTCGCCGCTCCTCCTCGCCTTGACGCATGTCTTGGTTGACAAGGCATGTAGTGCCACGCTGGCCAACGAGCTGCTGCATCGGCGCATTGGTGAGCTTCCACGAAGATCTGCATCCCACCATGCAGGCGCCTGCTTAGTTGGCCTGCCTATCGTCACACTAGAGTGGTGGTGAGGTGACAAAACCTTGTCGGGCGCGGGTCTGGCCATGGCCCAACGGTCACCCCTGGCAAGGACCTTGGAGTCGTCCCCAATAAGGGTCTTGCCGGGGGTCTTCATCTTCTGGTCGCACACGGATATGTGGGTCGTCAATCCTTATGAGGATTTGCATGCCATCGAGCATGAACTCTCTAGATCTTGGTCCTAATGTTGTCAATGGTGTCAGAGCTCTCATCACCAAGGGTGATGGACTTACTGGTGTTGGTGCAGGTTGCCCCGGCAAGGCCCTTCCCTGGGGCGGTCCAGCTTACCCCTCGCCCCTCGTGCTTTGAGTGTCTGTCTTGGTGGCCTTCGGCTTTGCTCTGCCTCGCTGCCAGCCCTACCACAAAGTGGTCAGGATCGCCTGCAATCAAGTACCCATACTTTTGTACACCGACAGGAGCCCCCGGGCCTAGACCACACATAAGCGCAAGGCGTAGTTGGCCCAGGCCCAAGGCGGTGCGCGGGCGGGTGTGGCAGAGATGGATCGCCATGATCCTTCTATCAGTTACGCTTCCCCACAACCCATGTTGAGGGCGTGACGTGGGGGTCATGCGTGGGATGGCCTCAGCATGCTTGCATCATCTTGCAGTCAGTAGCAAAGAGGCAGCCCGTGCTTCCGTTATTAAAAATGAAGGAATCTGCAGGGGCGCTACTCATTTACTAAGTGGACTCGGGTCACAGCTTGCATGGCACCGCACCCCACGATCACAGGGTAGAAAATGGTCGCCCCACCTATCCTCGTGCCCCCTTCCGCTTCGCCACGTAACCCTTATGACTTGGGAAGAGCAGGCGGTGGGTGCGGAGGACGTGGGCATTAACGCTAAGGCGGAAACCTAGGCGTTTGTTGATTGGGGAAGCGGGTCGGCTCTAGTTCCCCGTGCTTCCGGAGGCCGCATTGGCCGCGCGGGGCGGCTGCCCTTTGGGCTGGGTGGCCTGGCCCCGGTCCTGCTCTTCTATAAGAAGGGGAGAGGGACGATGCTTCTCCGCATTCGCCCTCTTCTCTCCTTCTCGCTTACGATCTTCCTCTCATTCGCCATGGAGAAAGGGCGCGTTGGCGCCTCGACGGCAGCGACGAGGGATTCTGCTCGACAACGCGTTCCCCCTCCCCCGGTGCCTCCGACAGTGGAGCCCGCCGCGAGAAGGAGAGGAAGGGGACGAGGCCGAGGTCTTCACAGCACACGGGGAGGAGGCGGATGGGGCGGCGCACCAGCTGCGCTCCCACCGGCGGCCCCTCCTCCAATGGGCGGCCCCATCAGGGACCAACCCTACGAGTTCTTGTTCAGGCTGTATAAGCCTGTCTGTGGTCACCTCGGGCTTCCAACTCCGTTCGCCTGGGTGATGGAGCAGGAGGCCCCGCGGGCCTTGAGGCTTCACATGAGGGGCTGCGGAAACGGTAGCCTGTGGGCTGAAGTCGATTTTCCCCGTCCTAACGTCATGGATATTCGTCAGGGGTGGAAAACCTTTGCATGTGCCATTGCTTGTTGGACGGGCACGTTCTCCATTTTAATTTAATGGAGAGCGGCCTGCTCTCTGTCAAGGTCTTCAGGAACTCAGGAATTCTCTTAGGGTGCTGCATGGAGAGTTTCACCAATGATGAAAGCTCCTCCTCGAGCTATAGCAGCGAGGAGGATAGCACCAGCTAAGCCGACGGCAGCGGGTGGGAGGATGATGACTGACTCCAGCTGACCACCAGTGGCCGCACCATCATCTGGCCCGCTCCCTCCCCTGGCAACACGCCTTGCCGGGGGCCTCGTCCTGCTGTCCCTGGCGATAGTGGTTGGCGGGCTTCCTCGTCAAGCTCTCCATCACCCAGTTCCCAATGTCCGTCACGTTGCGCGGTCTTCCGTACCTGCAGAGGAATATGGCAAGAACGGGATTATGGGGCACTTATCTTTTTCTCAATTTGTAGGCACTTGCCAAATCTTAATTTTCTAGGAAATGTAATCTACCAAGCCCATGCTTATGTTCTGTAATATCTGTACTTGCATCAGCATATTAATGAAAAAAGATGAGCTTTCCTCAGAAATTCATGCACGTATGTGTTCGTGCAGAGGCAAAGTGCCTCTTTAATGAAAATAAATGAGTCTCCTCGGCAAGCTACCTTGCAGGCGCTCCTGTGCCTGCCGGAGAACCACATCTGCTGGGTTATAGTCGTAGTGTCTAGCCCCCTACCAAACTCTTCTTTTGCCCAAGGTTACTGCAACTACCCCAACCGAAGCAACGTTCGAGTCGGGCATGGGAGCACCCAAGTCTAAGCAAAGTTGCGAGGTTTTCTAATGCGCAAGTCCCAAGTTACGAACACGAATGGGTAGGGGAGGAACTTTATCTAGTTGAGTTGTTGGTGGAGACGCCGCGCCAAGCGGTCTTCTCAATTTCTTGTCGGGGCATTGTTACTGCAGCCGGAAGGAGGAGAGGACAGGGGCAAGGAGCCTTGGCGGTTTCCCAGCACCTATCAGAATCTAAAATAGCACAATATCCTGGACAAGTACGCATGCATACACATATATATATATAAACATGGAAACTAGCAGGAAACTGTACATGCTAAAAACTATCTAACTACACACAGGATCTGCGCCTCGCTCTGTACATAGGGTTACATGCCTTGCCAGCAAGGCTAGTACAAAAGGAGGTTGCCGGAGCTCCTGGCAACTGCGCCCTATCGGTAAAACTTGCAAAGATGTTCGATATTCCAGGAGTTGCTCACTGGAATGCCATCTTTGGTCTCTAGGCAGATTGCACCGGGCCTGGTGACTCGTCTTACTCGACAGGTGCCTTCCCACTTTGGCGTCAACTTGTTTGAATTCTTGGCAGACTGAATGTGCCGAAGAACAAGGTCGCCTTCCTCAAGGCTTCAGAAGTGAACCTTGCGGCTATGATAGCGGCGCAAGGCTTGCTGGAAGCAAGTGGCTCGCAAAGCAGCTCGAAGACGATCTTCCTCAAGGAGCGTTGCATCATCTTGGCGCAACTGTTCTTGCTCAAGCTCATCATAAGCGAGCACTCGAGGTGACCTGTATAGGAGTTCAGTGGGGAGAACTGCTTCTTCCTCGTAAACCAGGGCAAAGGGTCTCTGGCCAGTGTCTCGATTTGGGGTCGTTCCGATTGACCAAAGAACCGTTGGCAATTCATCAATCCAGCGACCTCCACACTTGCGCAGCTTGTCGAAGGTTCTTGTTTTGAGGCCTCGCAACGCTTCAACATTTGCCCCTTCTGCTTGGCCATTGCTTCTTGGATGAGCAACAGAAGCAAAGCATACCTTGCTACCAAGGTCCTGGATATACTGCATGAAGGTGCGGCTCGTGAACTGTGTGTCGTTGTCGGTGATGACTCTATTTGGCACACCAAAACGGCAAACGAGTCGCTTGAAGAACTTGACGGCCGACTGCGCTATCACCTTCCTCACCGACTCCACTTCTGTCCACTTTGTAAACTTGTCAATCGCGATGTACAAGTACTCAAAGCCCCCGATAGCACGGGGAGAGGGTCCCAGTATATCGAGCCCCCAGACCGAAAATGGCCAGGAGAGAGGGATTGTTTGAAGGGATTGAGCTAGTTGATGAAGCTTCTTTGAATGAAACTGGCACGCTTCACACTTGGTTACTAGTGTCGCAGATCCTCGAGGGCAAAGGGTGTAAGAAACCTTGCCGAAATGCTTTGTCGGCAAGGGCTCTTGACCCTATGTGGGAGCCACATATGCCTCTGTGTATCTTTGCCAATAGCTCCAGTCCATCCTCCCGAGGAATACACTTCAATTTCACGTCGTTCGGCCTTCTTCTATAGAGGAAATCATCCACAAATTGGTACATGCTAGACCGACGAGCTACTTTCTCTGCTTCTTCCTGCTCCTCAGGGAGCTCCCCTGTTTGGAGGACACAGACTGTATGTTGTGCCCATGCTGGAGCCTGAGGCTCGACGGCAAGGAACAAGGGCATGTCTTCTACCGCGGGGGCGGCTTTCTCGATGGCAAGAGCTTGGGACTCTACCGGAGGCCACTGCTCCCCAACAAGCTTGGGGTACCCGACAACTTCCTTGCCGGCGGCTCCTGGGAGCTCTGCGGGAAAGTATTTGCTGGAACCCACCTTCCTTCGCTTCTTTTCTGCTGATGACTCGACAGATGGCTGAGTTAATTGAAGCACAAAGGTACCTGGTTCCGCTGGTTGCTTGAGGGCAGCGCGCTTCGACAGGTCAGCGGCAATGTTGTTCTCTGCTCGAGGAACATGCTCTGCTTGTAGACCATCAAAGCACTGTTCCAACTTGCTCACTTCATCAATGTAAGCCTCCACCAGCAGCCTCTAATAATCCTTGTTAACTTGCTTGACAACAAGTTCTGAATCTCCTCTAATAATAAACTTCTTGATCTCGACGTCCACCGCGATCCTGAGACCAGCAAGTAGCCCCTCGTATTCTGTGGTGTTGTTTGTCGACCTCTCCCGGGGGAAGTGCATCTGGATCATGTACTTGAGGCGTTCTTCGGTGGGCGCGACGAGCAACATGCCAGCACCAGCACCTTGTAACGAGAAAGCTCCATCGAAGTACATAATCCAATGACTACTTGCTTCTTTGTCGGGAAGGGTGGTTTCTTGAACTTCTTCGTCAGGCGTGGATGTCCATTCTGCTATGAATTCTGCCAATGCTCTGCTCTTGATCGTCGAGGTACTTTCAAATCTGAGCCCAAAGGTTGATAGCTCCACTATGGGAGTCTAGGATTAGGGGGTCCTTGGATAGCCGGACTATGTACTTATGCCGGACTGTTGGACTATGAAGATACAAGATTGAAGACTTTGTCCCGTGTCCGGGTGGGACTCTCCTTTGCGTGGAAGGCAAGCTTGGCAATTCGGATATGAAGATTTCCTTCTTTGTAACCGACTGTAATTCCTAGCCCCCTCCGTGTCTATATAAACCGGAGGGTTTAGTCCGTAGGACAACAACAATCATAATCATAGGTTAGCTTCTAGGGTTTAGCCTCTACGATCTCGTGGTAGATCAACTCTTGTAATACTCATATCATCAAGATCAAGCAAGCAGGAAGTACGGTATTACCTCGATAGAGAGGGCCCGAACCTGGGTAAACATTGTGTCCTCCGCCTCCTGTTGCCATTAGCCTTAGACGCACAGTTCGGGACCCCCTACCCGAGATTCGCCGGTTTTGACACCTACATTGGTGCTTTCATTGAGAGTTCCACTGTGTCGTCATGATAAGGCTTGATGGCTCCTTCAATCATCCACAACGATGCGATCCAGGGTGAGGTTTTCCTCCTCGGACAGATCTTCGTATTCGACGGCTTCGCACTGCAGGCCAACTCGCTTAGTCATCTGGAGCAGATCGATAGCTACGCCCTTGGCCATCAGGTCAGGTTTGGAAGCCTGAACTACACTGCCGACATCCGCGGAGACTTGATCTACGATGGATTCGAGCCCATGATAGGTGCGTCGAACAGTCATGATGAGCATGGCTTACATCTGCCATCGGACGGTGTTCAGGAGAACACGCTTGCAGCTGCCCTGGCCTTAGATCCGGAGCATATTGTGCCATCCGAGGACGGGTGGATAGACCCTGCCACAGAGGTCGCACACTCATCGGTGATAGAGCCGAACACATACTTCGCCCCCAATGAGGTTTGTGTCATCGGATCCTCGGACTCGTCTCTAGCCATAGGCTCCGGATCACACACATCCATGCCTATCGAACCTGATTGGGCACCGATCATGGAGTTTACCTCCGTGGATATCTTTCAGCACTCGCCCTTGGGAAACGTGCTTAATTCATTAAAATCTCTCTCCCTGTCAGGAGACTCTTGGCCAAACTATGTCCGGCTTGAGTGGGAAGAGGACGATGAAGAAATTCGTTCCCTACCCACCACCCACTTAATAGCCACTGTCGATGACTTAACCGACATGCTTGATTTCGACTCCGAAGACATCGACGTTATGGATGACGATGCCTGAGAAGAACAGGAACCACCGCCCAAAGGGCGTTGGACAGCCACCTCATCATATGATATATATACGGTGGACACACCCAAAGAAAGCAATGGCGATGAGGCAACGGAGGATAATCTCATTGAGAAGCAATCTAAGCGCCGGAGTCAGCGGCACCGCTCTAAGCCCCGTCATAGAAAAAATAGCGATACCGGCACAGGAGACAATAGCACTCCAGATGATGTCGAAGACGAAAACTATCCTGCCCAGCCAAGCTTCGAGCAAGTCGGACAAGAGGATGGGCAAGCTAGCCCTGATAAACAGGCAATGGATGGAGACTCAGAGGATGACAATTACATGCCCCTCTCCGAAGACGAGGTGAGCCTCAGCGACGAAGAATTCATCGTGCTTGAGGATCCCGTCGAGCGGGAGCGCTTCAAGCGCTGGCTTATAACCACTGCAAAAAGCCTGAAGAAAAAGCAGCAGCAACTTCAAGTTGATCAATATCTGCTAACTAACAGATGGACTGAGGTCCTGGCAGCCAAGGAATACGGACTCAAGCGCCCAACCAAAAGTTACCCAAAGCGCAGGTTGTTACCTCAATTCGAGGAGGAGGCACTAGAGCCTACATTACCAGCGCAGGATGCGACTGACCGGCAACCACGTGGCCGAGACAAAGCGGCGTATCAGCCCGAACACCAGTCCGCACCCCGTCGCCAAACAAACAAAAACACAAAGGCCCGGGGCTACACGCATGACATGCAAGACGAATTGGAAAACAAAGCAGGATAGTCAAGATCGATCTATGGATCACAGGGGCACGCCCCAACGCGTGATGATGACCGCCACGGTGGATATACTAAATACAAATCCGGCCGGGCCGAATACAACAAACCAGACTGATTTGAACTGCATCGTGATGTAGCCCGGCATAGACGCGCAGCACACCCCCTATGCTTCGTTGACGAACTAATGGAGCATGAATTCCCAGAAGGGTTTAAGCCCGTGAATATCAAGCCCTACGATGGGACTACAGACCCCGGGGTATGATTGAAGATTTAATTTTCCAAATTCACATGGCCCGCGGGGATGATCTACATGCTATCAAGTACCTCCCACTAAAACTCAAGGGACCGGTTCCGCATTGGCTGAATAGTTTGCCGGCAAACTCCATTAGAAGTTGGGAGAACCTGGGCACTTATGTGCGACCACCGGACGTTGATGATTTAAGTCACATAACCCAACATCCCGGAGAGTCAGCCAGGAATTTCTGGACTCGGTTCCTAACTAAAAAGAACCAAATTGTTGACTGTCCGGATGCCGAAGCCATAGCGGCCTTTAAGCATAACATCCGCGACACAACACTCATGACCCGCTTTTGTGCGGGCGAAGATAGCTGGTTGGCTCGTAGCAACAGCACAGTAAGCAATTGTGGCACCCAAGACGCCAGAGATAGTACCGGCAAGCCCCGACACAACAAACACAAGCGTCGCAATAATGGCGATAACGCCGAAGAAACGGTCGTCAATGCCGGATTCAGTGGCTCTAAATCCGGTCAGCGGAAAAAGCCATTCCAAAGAAACAATCCGGGCCCGTCCAGTTTGGACCGCATACTCGATCGTCCTTGCCAAATTCATCGCACCCCTGGAGCACCAGCCACTCATACCAACAGAGAATGCTGGGTCTTCAAACAAGCCAGCAGGTCAGGTGTCGAAAACAAGGAGAAGGGGTCGCAAAGCGATGACGACAACGAGGAGCCCCGGCCACCGAACACAGGAGGACAAAAGAAATTTCCCCCACAAATCAAAACGGTGAACATGATAAACGCCACCCATATTCCCAAGCGGGAGCGGATGTGCACTCTCAGGGATGGCGACGAAACGGAGCCAGTCGCCCCAAAATATAACCTATGGTCGTCCGGCCTGATCACCTTTGACCGTACGGATCGCCCGGCCAATACCAGTAAAGGCAATTCGGCTGCACTAGTCCTGGACCTAATAATTTACGGATTCCACCTCACACGAGTCCTCATGGACGGAGGCAGCAGTCTGAATCTGCAGTGTCAGGACCCAGTGCGTAAGATGGGTACCAATCCTGTTCGAAATATGCCCTAGAGGCAATAATAAAATGGTTATTATTGTATTTCCTTGTTCATGATAATTGTCTATTGTTCATGCTATAATTGTATTAACTAGAAACCGTAATACATGGGTGAATACATAGACAAAAACATGTCCCTAGTGAGCCTCTAGTCGACTAGCTCGTTGATCAATAGATGGTTATGGTTTCTTGACCATGGACATTGGATGTCATTGATAACGGGATCACATCATTAGGAGAATGATGTGATGGACAAGACCCAATCCTAAGCATAGCACAAGATCGTGTAGTTCATTTGCTAAAGCTTTTCTAATGTCAAGTATCATTTCCTTAGACCATGAGATTGTGCAACTCCCGGATACCGTAGGAGTGCTTTGGGTGTACCAAACGTCACAACATAACTAGGTGGCTATAAAGGTGCACTACAGGTATCTTTGAAAGTGTCTGTTGGGTTGGCACGAATCGAGACTGGTATTTGTCACTCCGTATGACGGAGAGGTATCTCTGGGCCCACTCGGTAATGCATCATCATAATGAGCTCAATGTTACTAAGTAGTTAGTCACGGGATCATGCATTATGGAACGAGTAAAGTGACTTGCCGGTAACGAGATTGAACGAGGTATTGGGATACCGACAATCGAATCTCGGGCAAGTAACATACCAATTGACAAAGGGAATTGCACACGGGATTGCTTGAATCCTTGACATCGTGGTTCATCCCATGAGATCATCGTGGAACATGTGGGAGCCAACATGGGTATCCAGATCCCGCTATTGGTTATTGATCGAGAACGCCTCGGTCATGTTCAAGATGGTTCCCGAACCCGTAGGGTCTACACACTTAAGGTTCGTGACGCTTAGAATTGTTATGGGAAATAGTATGTGGTTACTGCCGGTGTCAAACCGCGGATCTCGGTAGGGGGTCCCTAACTGTAGGCCTAGGCGGATGGTAACAAGAGACGAGGGACACAATGTTTTTACCTGTGTTCGCCCTCTCGATGGAGGTAAAACCCACGCCCCGCTTGATTAATATTGATGATATGGGTAGTACAAGAGTAGATCTAACACGAGATCAAGGAGGCTAAACCCTAGAAGCTAGCCTATGGTATGATTGTTGAGATGTAATGTTGTGTCCCACGGACTAAGGCCCTCCGGTTTATATAGACACGAGAGGCTAGGGTTACACAGAGTCGGTTACAATGGTAGGAGATCTACGATCCAGACGCCAAGCTTGCCTTCCACGCCAAGGAAAGTACCTTCCGACACGAGCCGAGTCTTCAATCTTCTATCTTCGCAGTCCGGGAGTCCGCGGATATTGATAGTCCGTTGTCTCGACACCCTTAGTCCAGACTCCTCAAGAGTCTTTAACCAGGCTTCAATGACGATAAGTCCAGCGGTTTGTAGTCTTCGGCGCTGCAAGGCGGGTTCTCCTTCAAATTCCATGTTCCTCGCCGAATAGTGTCCGCTTCACCTCGAATATCGTGCTCCTTGGCTTCTACGCCAAATTATGGCCTCTTCCACGCTGGCCGCATTTAATGCGAAAAGCCAGGAGTCCTTTACATTTTACCCCTAATTGTGCGGGTCGCCGCCTATTAAAGGGCAGGGATCCAGATCCAAACCGCACCATCTTCCTCCCAGAGACTCCATCGGCGCCCGACCCTGAAATCCATTCCACCATGGATCGCCAACGCTCTTCCTCACGCTGCCCCAGCCCATCGCCGGGATTGGAGGAGGTGCTCTATTTCACACAACGAGCTAGTAAAGCTCCAAACGGAGGGATTGCTTCCTCCGCCTTCATGGTTCCGTCCGAGCCGGACTGGTTACTTATCGAGGTGGGAGGCAGCGGAGGACACCCTAAGCCCCAACAAGGGGGAGCGGTGTGTTTCGGCCCCTATCTAATAAGGGGCTCGGATTTAATACATCCGCTCCTCCGCTGGCCCTCAAGTTCTATGGACTCCAGCTCCACCACCTCACGCCCGCCTCTCAGGCCGCACATCGCGGGCTATGTAGCTCTTTATGAGCTATTCCCGCATCGAGCCCCATTTCGCATTGTGGAAGAGGTTGTTCTTCCTCGTGCCCTGCTCACCAGGGGTCCTTATATCAAGTGGGCGGCGCCAAATATGGCGATCGCCGGGACCGATACCTATCCGCACTTCAAGAGGGCGTCCAAGACCGCCTCTGAGTGGTTTTATATCATAGACGCCCATCGCTCGACCCAGTCCGGATTGGCCTCCCGGAGTTTGATGTCGCCCCTTGAAGAACGCCACCGGCGCTCATGAGCCCCTGCTTGAGGAAGACAAGAGCGCCCATTACTTGATGGGCCGGATAAGATTAATGGCTCATTCCGCTTGACCATGATTGGAGTCATGGCGACGCAGTATCAAGCGGGGGTGCAGCCGCTGCAATACGTAGGCCACCCCATGTGGGATTTCAATGGGGAGGACGATGTTACTTCGCACGGCCGCTTAAGGGTCGGGTTCACCGAGGATCCGTGAAGATCCCGTCCGGTCTGCATAAGGGGAGAAGGAGGACTTCTTCGCCGAACCCTCCGGAGGGTTTTCCATGATCAACCCTGAGGATGGGTGTTTAACACCTCAAAAGGGCCTTTACCCGTATCTTCAAGTTTAAGCTTTACATTATGTCTTCGGCGCAGGTCTACGCCGACCGTGGAGGACATGTTGAGTCCTACCCACAACCCGAGGATCTGAAGGATCTCGGTCCGCATCCAAAGAGGATCCGACATCGGGTGGAGCTAATCGACGGGTGTATCACCAGCTAAGCATTGATGATGCTTTGCTGCCATTACGGCGGACTACCTCGGCTAAGTTCGCATCCCAGTGACCAAGACCAAGTCCGGACACCGCTATCTTATCCTTGGCTATTTCACCTTCGCGAACGATGGTATTGTGCAGAAGCGCCATTACAGCCGGGAGCCGAGTTTCGCGGCGGCCGACCTACAGAGGTCGGTCCGAACTTGCAGGAAGAAAAGGAGCGTCGTGCGGGCGAAGACGTTGCCGCAGAGGTATAGCTCATATTTGATCTTTTCGAGCAACGTTCCAAGGAAACTTCTAAGTGCTCATGATCTTTATAGAAGAAAAGCGCCACCGGATCATGAAAGCACAGAATTGCCGACCACCAATACCAGCTGTGCTCCAAATACCGGACCGGAGGGGGAGGCAAGAGCAAGACGCGAACCGGATCCTACTCCAATGGAGGATACCGACTGCATCGTCCGCCACCAAGTCGAGGTGGAGAGCGCTATGAATCATAGACGCCACGACAGTTTTTCAAGAGGCGTTTTTCCCCGAGGCATTGGATGCCTTCAACGCAGGGACGCGATCTCCGGCTGCTCAAAATGGTTTTACCAGTATACGGAGCAAAGATGTTAAAGACATACGGTAAAGATATTTTAATGGTTGTATACACCAAGAGCCCCCGAGACTTAATTAGTTATGTTAACTGATTTAAGGATCACTTGAAATTTCGTGCTCTTAACGAGAAGAACGCCCACCTGTCTCGGAGCTGCAAGATTGCAAGGCCCAACTTGAGGCTGCATTTGCTGCCGCAGGAGGAGACGGAAAGACCCTCCCCGTAACACATTTGTATAAATTAATATAAGCGCCAGGCGGCATGCGCTGAAGTCTAAGAACGACATCGCAGTGCCGCCAACAAGATCCGACAGTAAGCATCATCGCGCTTAGCTAAAGGTCAAGGAGAGTGTGTCAACAGAGTTCAGCAGAAAGGAACAAGCTCCAAGATGCCGACGCCAAGCTCGGAGAAGAGCTGAAGGCGACAGCCGAGCTGTCCGCTCCACAAGGAGAATCAACGGCTTGCCGCGCATCTATAGTAGTGCTTGAGCGAACTCTAAGGAAGAAGAGTTCGCGAGGAAGCGATTTGACATAATATGTCTTGTAGGTATACTCACGGCCATCCTCGCGGAGGAGATGCCCAGATCAATGGGTGATCAACTTCCGAACTGTTATGGCTGTTCAACGAGTTCGGCAGCAATGAGTGGCGCCAGACAGACTTTATGGCTATCCTCGCCCGCCCGAGGGCCTCGGGAGCTTGCAGAGAAGCTGCAGGAGGCGGCAGCGCCTGCTTGTGGAACGCTTCGCTTGCCGCCAAGGTGCCAGGGAGGCTTGGGCCATGGTGAAGACGCTGCACAAGAAGGCGGATCCCAACCATATGGCCGGTTGGACCGTGGGGCCCGACGGTAAGGAGATCCTCGTGAGTTTAGTGTACAGCCAGTAGAACTGGCTGCTAAATTTTCCCAACGGATCAGAACTAGACAGCCTGTTAGACGGGATTGAGGAGGAATACAATCAATAAACTTGACAATGTATGTTATCCTTTAAAATGACATGTGAAATGCCTTCTAGCCGGATTGTAGATCGCTTGTCGCTGCCGACCTTTTCGCTTCGACTCGGGACCCTATAGTTCGGAGTGTGTCCAATACCTTTTGGTTAAGAAATAACCGTGGTATGCATGGAGACTAGGCGAGGGTCATTAGTGCTTTATTAGACAAGTGCCCAACTAGTTATGTTATATTACATGGTTAGTAAGAAACATCTTCCAGGAGAATAGTTCCGCTAAGGGTTCCTTTCACAGGAGGCATGCCCTAAAGTGTATGTCCGACTGCCAAGAGAGCAGAAAACATCCGGGGCAGATGGGAAAAATAGGTAAAAGTCATCTTTAAATCACCGAATCAATATTCCCTTAAGAACGCTTAGCTGGCTTCACCCAGTCCTGAGGTACACATCCGCCGACCCGGCAAGAATAATCGCAGAGGTGCTCCTTTACCACCAAGCCGAACAATCGGGAACGAGGGGTAAGCACAGAGCCAGCAACCCAGCTTGGCCAAAACTTAAGTCATATCAATGCATATAATGGCGAGTAAAAGGTACATGTGGAAGCGTGACACATGTGTTGGGTATAAACTCAGATAGTTGAGCTTCGTAAAAGAAGCCCTCAGAATAACGAAAGCGGATGGCACATCGTATGTATGCAAAAATGCGAAAATAGGCCCCGAGGGGCTTTGTTAATTTAGAAGGATAAAAGAGAAAAGAAGACAGCCGAAATATAAAAGGTTGACGGGGAAGGGACGAACTTAGTCCGGCGCTAGGCATAGAATCGCCGGAGTCGGGCTATGCTCCATGGGTTCGCTCGAGTCGGTTGTCCGACGATTTCAGACGGTATGTTCACCGTTAGTACTTGATCAATAATGAAGGGGCCTTCCCATCCGGGCTTGAGCTTGTCCTTTTCTTGTCCGCAGCGAGAACTAGTTCGCCAACGTTATAGGTCTTGGCCCGCATTTCTCGCTTTGATATCTTCGGCCTGCCATCGATAGAATGCGGAACGAGCCTTCGCGATGTCACGCTCTTCCTCCAATGTGTCCAAGCTGTCCCGCCGATCTAGCTCGGCTTCTTTCCTCATACATGCGCACTGAGGTGAGTCATGAATAATGTCGCAGGCAAAACTGCTCTCTGCCAGATACCATAAAAAATGGTGTGAATCCGTAGTGCGGTTAGGCATTGTCCGCAGCCCCCGTAGTACGGAGTCGAGCCTCAACCCATTGGTATCGGATTTGGTGAGTGACCTCACCAACTGGGTTTAATGCCGCCATTATTAGACCGCTTGCTCTTTCCACTTGACCGCTGGTTTGAGGGTGATAGATCGACGATAGTCGAGCTTAATGCCCATATTTTTGCACCATGACTTGACCCCATCGGCCGTGAAGTTTGTGCCATTGTCGGTGATGATGCTGGGGACTCAGAACGTGTACCACCGATATAAAGTCTATCACTGGTCCGACTCGCTGCTTTGACCGGTTTGGCCTCTATCCATTTGGTGAACTTATCCACCATGACCAATGTACTTTTTCTTGTGGGTTCTCTTTAAGGGGTCCGACCATGTCAGCCCCTGCATCGCGAACGCCGTGTAATGGGTATGGTTTTGAGGGCGGTGGCATATGGCTCGATTAGCAAAGAGCCGGCAACCAACGATCGCCGACCAAGTCCTGTAGATCCGCCCGAGCCGCCGGCCAATAAAATCTCAGACGGAATGCCTTTCCTACCAGGTCCGGCTGCTGCGCAGTGTCCACCTAGTCCGCATGGATTTCAGCCAGAGGTTTCGCCTTCTTCTTCGGAGATACACCTTTGAAGGACTCCGTAGTACTTTTCTTATAAAGTTCTCCTCATGGACCTTGTAGGCCTTCGATCACGGACTATGCAATGGGTCCTCATTTTGGTCTTCGGAAGTTCCCGCCAAGTAAGTAGGCTAGAAAGGTTCTGTCCCACGCGCGACATCGCCATTATATCGCGGGCGGATGGTGTTATGTCGTCGCTGAATCACCAGCTTGGTGCGGCTTTCTCCGGTTTGTCGCTACCGACTCCTCTTCCCATAGTACGGATGGCTTGAAGAGCCGCTCCAGAACATATTTGAGGGACAAGATCACATTTCGCACCGGCGCGCGCAGACGCCGGCCGCTGGTTATTATCTCGCTATGTGATGGAATTCGAGTCCTTCAAACCGAGCTGACATTTTCGTGACAGCATTACGATATGCTGCCATTTTCGATCCTCTGGCGCCAAAGTTCCATTTATTTGGGATATTGCAAGGTTTGATTCCCTGCACCTCTAGGCGTTGATGCCCATGGAAACTGCCATCCGGAGACCATGTAACAGGCCTCAGATTCGGCTGCATTGTTGGAGTCCGTACATTATTTGAAGTACATATCGATCAGATCTCCGTGGGGACGCCAAGACGACGCCAGCCCCCATCCGCCAACATTTTGGAGCCGCAAAGTGCATAGTCCATTGAGTATGCGCCAGATCAGAGGTAGTTCGGCAATCCATTCGGCGACGGTCAGCCAAAACTTGTGACTTTATGGCTCGCCGAGGTTTGTAAGTTATGTCGAATGGCAAGAGCTCAATGGCCCATTTTGCAATCCCGCCTGCTAAGGCATGTTATTTATAATGTCATTCAGTGGTACTTCAGAGGCCACTTTATCGAACACTCTTGAAAGTAGTGCCCGAGCTTCCGAGACGCCATGAACACCGTGATATGCTATCTTTTGATAGTGCGGTAACGGATTTGCAGGGGTTAACATGGGATACGAATACACCGGTTTTTGAAGAGGGAATTTATGCCCTTCGCTGCTCGCTCGACGACGAGGACAGCGCCATAACTTGATGTGTTGCAGCCATGTATAATAACATTGGTTCGCCCAGAGGGGCGAGCCAGACCGGATTTGTTGCCAATATGGCCTTTATTTCTTCGAAGTCCGAGAGGGCGGCATCCGCCCACTGGTGTTCGTGCGCCTTTAGGAGGCGAGAAAGGGCAACGCCTTTCTCCTAAATGGGAGATAAACGCTTAGAGCTGCCACGCATCCCGTTAACTTTTGTATTTGCTTGAGGTCTTTTGGAATATCCAACTGCGACAGAGCCCGGATTTTGGCCGGATTTGCTTCAATTCCTCTACCGGATACAATGAAGCCCAACACCTTTACGGCTGGTACACCGAAAACACATTTTTCCGGATTCAGCTTGATGTCATATGCTCTAAGGTTGTCGAATGTGAGCCCCAAATCGTCTACTAAAGTTTCGACGTGTTTTGTTTTGACGACCACGCCGCTCACGATGCCTCGATCGTTTTGCCTATCCGTAGCCGACATGTTTGAATCATGCGCCGATATGTTGCGCCGCGCGCTTTTAAGTCCGGCGGGCATCGTGTTGAAGCAGAATGGTCCGTATGGAGTAATGAATGCCGCTGCGGCTTGATTCGCTTCCGCCATCTTGATTTGATGATAGCCAAAGTATGCGCCCGTGAAGCACAACGAGTCGTGTTCCGCCGCGGGCGCCGATAATTTGATTGATGCGGGAGGGGAAAGGATCCTTTGGGCAAGCCTTATTGAGGTCTTTGAAGTCGCATACGAGGCGCCAGATTTATCCTTCTTGGTACCATCACCAAATTTGCTAGCCATCCGGATGTTTGATATCTCTAATGAATCCGCTTCCAATAACTTGGCTAGTTTTCTCCCATTGCCGCCTTTTGGGCTCGAAAATCGTCAAGAGCCTGCTTGATCGCTTGAACTTTTAGGATGTTTAGGCTGTGTTCTCGCCAACTCGCGAGGGATTCCGGCATGTCCGAAGGGTGCTAGGCGAAGATGTCCCAATTTTCCCAAAGGAATTTGCGCAGCGGCGGCCAACTTCGGGTTCAACTGCGCCCCGATGGAGGCCGCTTTGTTGGGTCCGCGGTGGACCTGAAATTTAATTATCTCATCTGCTGGTTTGAAGGTGGTGGACTTGGATCTTTTATCAAGTATCACATCGCCCCTCGCTACCTTTAGAGCGCAGCGCGGTGAGTTCCTCCGCCGCTAAGGCTTTGATAGTGCTTCGAGGGCTAGTGCGGCTGTCTTGTTTTCGGCGTGGAGTGCCGTGTCCGGATCACCGATGAGAGTGATTATTCCGCCGGGCCTGCATTTTGAGCTTCATGTACCCGTAATGAGGTATTGCTTGAAAATTGTGAATGCCTCTCGCCCCATTATGGCGGATAGCCGCCGCTAACGGGCCACCCGAACGTGACTTCTTCGGATCTCAGAATTGTCCGGAGAGCCAACACCACATCGAAAGTGTGATTTTTCCGTGCAGCGCTTCCTGCTAGGGATTATTCCTCCAAGGTTGTGCCGCTTCGCCAATATGGCTCCAATCGATTTCATTTTCCGCAGGGTTTCCTCATAAATGAGGTTTAGTCCGCCGCCGCCCATGAGGACTTTTGTCACGAAAGCCGCCCACTATGGGATTCAAGTACGCAGCGCCGGGCTCTCGTAGTTCGAGATGGGGCCTGCCGCCGCGCTGAAGGTGATAGCCGTGTCGCCCGTGGATTTGTTGTTGCTACTTGGTAGACTTCGCGAAGTTCATGGATTGTTCGCTGCATATTATTTGATGCGAAAGTCTCAAGACCGTTGATACCGCGGCTGGTATTGTTGGAGTGGTTTCGAGCTAGAAGCTCTTCGCCACTTTTGGCCACCGCCGAGTATCCAACATGCTCAAGGCTATGTGTTGGGACAGCTCCTCTCAGATATGAAGTTTATAGGGTCCATTGAGCCATCCCTCCAAAGACGGTTCCGCTTCCTTTGCCGGGCTTTTTGCTTTTTGGTTTTTGCATCCGGGCCTGATTGTGAGGCGCCTTTTATCATGGACCGGTTTAAATGGATTATCCCAAAATTGATTTTCAGTTTTCCGAAACTTTCCATCGCACAAGATTTTCGCATTATGGACGCCAGATCGGTAAAATGCGTAATCTTGCGATTTATCAATGGCGCTCAGATTCCCTTGTCCGCAGCTATTGCAAAAGATTGAGATTATGCTTTTCTCGGCAGTCCTTTATCCCGCCCATAACCAGAGGAATCGCCCAAGAATGATTTATCGCTTCAAGGCTCTTGCCGAATTAGAGATAGGTCGATATGTCCGGGCGGTGGGTGGAATAAAATCCGGATCCCTCGCCCATCTTTGGGCTCAAAGGCCGAGGGACTTCCGAATTCGAAGCTTGATTCGCTGGAAACAGCCTAGCGAGTCCGGGCGACGATGATTTTAGGTTCAATGCTCGATCAGAGTCCGCCCTCCGGGGAATCCGCATGGAGGGTTTGGGAATCCGACACGATTGTTTTCAACAATGGCAAAGAATTGCCGAAGTTGTTCCTCTACCACTTCGACGCAGGGTAGCCCGGGAGAGTTAATCTCTCGGATCGGTTTTAAGCCCGATCTGATTGTAGTCCGCTATACTCCTGGGGGCGGTGATGCGATCCAAGAGCTCGTTAATGACGAGAGCTCGATTGATCTAACTGCTCGCAGCTTTAGGGCTGAAACGAAGATTGCTTCCGACGACTTGAGAAGTCATTGCCGGGCGACGGCCGGACCGGCGGTCATAAGGAAGCCACCAAGCCGATTGTTTGACCGGGCGCCAAGGCCCCTCCGGAAAAAACACCGCCTTTGAAGACGGGTAAAGGCATCCGCCTATCGGGCGCATAAATACGAGGAACTCTCAATGAAAGCACCAATGTCGGTGTCAAACCGCGGATCTCGGTAGGGGGTCCCGAATCAGGCGCCTAGGTGGATGGTACCAAGAGACGAGGGACACAATGTTTTTACCTGTGTTCGACCTCTCGATGGAAGTAAAACCCCACGCCCCGCTTGATTAATATTGATGATATGGGTAGTACAAGAGTAGATCTACCACGAGATCAAGGAGGCTAAACCCTAGAAGCTAGCCTATGGTATGATTGTTGAGATGTAATGTTGTGTCCTACGGACTAAGGCCCTCCGTTTATATAGACACCGGAGAGGCTAGGGTTACACAGAGTCGGTTACAATGGTAGGAGATCTACGATCCAGACGCCAAGCTTGCCTTCCACGCCAAGGAAAGTACCTTCCGGACACGAGCCGAGTCTTCAATCTTCTATCTTCGTAGTCCGGGAGTCCGCGGATATTGATAGTCCGCTGTCCTGACACCCCTAGTCCAGACTCCCTCGCCATCAAGGTTGTTTGGGGTCCTGATGAGATCCCTGACATGACGAGGAGCTTCTGAATGGTCCGGAGGTGAAGATCGGTATATTGGACGAAGGGTGTTGGAGTCCGAATTGTTCCGGGGTACTGTGATGACCAAGATGTCCGGAAGGGGTTTTGGAGGCCCCGCAAGCGCTGGGGGGCCTTATGGGCCAAGGGGAGGCACATCAGCTCACTAAGGGCTGAGCGCCTCCCACCGTGATCTCACGAATTAGAGAGGTGGGGGCGCCACCCCTAGGGCAGCCACCCTCCCGGCTTGGGGGCAAGATTCCTAGGGGTGGGGGCGCCAAACCCATCTAGGGTTTCCCCGTGGCCGCCGCCTCCCCTAGGGAACCCTAGGTCGCCTCCCTCCTCCCTTCCCCTATATACAGGAGGGAGAGAGAGGGCAGCCGACTCTTCCCTCGGCGCAGCCCTCCCTCCTCCAACACCTCCTCCTCCGTAGTGCTTGGCGAAGCCCTGCCGAGAACCACGAGCCCATCACCACCATGCCGCCGTGCTTGTCGGAGTTTTCTCAACTTCTCCTCTCCCTTGCTAGATCAAGAAGGAGGAGACGCCCCTCGGCTGTACGTGTTGAACACGGAGGCACCGCTGTTCGGTGCTTAGATCGATTCGCCGCGATCTGAATCGCCTGCGGAACGACTCCACCGATCGCGTTCTTGTAACGCTTCCGCATCGTGAGCTTCAAGGGTATGAAGATACACTCCCCTCTCTCTTGTTGCTAGAATCTCCATAGATTTATCTTAGTGATGCATTGAAAATTTTGAATTTCTGCTACGTTCCCCAACAGTGGAATCATGAGCTAGGTCTTTGCGTAGTTTCCCTTGTTCAAGAATTCATCCGATTAACCAGTTAGCTTGCCGATTAATCCCTACTCATAGGGTCACCGAGTAGCCTATAAACCAATAAATCATCTGATTAATTGATTAAATGGCCGATTAACTTGCCGATTAGCCGATTAATCCCCTATTCACCAACCAACCGAGCAGCTACCAGTTAACGATTTCCTTAACAATGGTAGTTTCTATGCACGAGTAGAACAAAAGTTGTTGTGGGCATCGATTTTGTCAATTTACTTGCCACTACTAGTCTTATCTTGATTCGGCGGCGTCGTGGGATGAGCGGCCCGGACCGACCTTACACGTACGCTTACGTGAGACAGGTTCCACCGACTGACATGCACTAGTTGCATAAGGTGGCTAGCGGGTGTCTGTCTCTCCCACTTTAGTCGGATTGGATTCGATGAAAAGGGTCCTTATGAAGGGTAAATAACAATTGGCATATCATGTTGTGGTTTTGGCATAGGTAAGAAACGTTTGCTAGAAACCTATAGCAGCCATCAGAAAAACTTGCAACAACAATTAGAGGACGCCTAACTTGTTTTTGCAGATATGTCGGGTGATGTGATATGGCCAAAAGGATGTGATGAATGATATATATGTGATGTATGAGATTGATCATGTTCTTGTAATAGGAATCACGACTTGCATGTCGATGAGTATGACAACTGGCAGGAGCCATAGGAGTTGTCTTAATTTATTGTATGATCTGCATGTCATTGAATAACGCCATGTAATTACTTTACTTTATTGCTAAACCGTTACCCATAGTAGTAGAAGTAATAGTTGGTGAGACAACTTCATGAAGACACGATGATGGAGATCATGATGGTGGAGATCATGGTGTCATGCCGGTGACGATGATGATCATGGCGCCCTGAAGATGGAGATCAAAAGGAGCAAAATGATATTGGCCATATCATGTCACTATATGATTGCATGAGATGTTTATCATGTTTTTGCATCTTATTTGCTTAGAACGACGGTAGCATAAATAAGATGATCCCTCATAAAATTTCAAGAAATTGTTCCCCCTAACTGTGCACCATTGCGGCGGTTCGTTGTTTCAAGCACCACGTGATGATCGGGTGTGATAGATTCTAACGTCGTGATACAACGGTGTAAGCCAGATTTACACATGCAAAACACTTAGGTTGACTTGACAAGCCTAGCGGTACGCATATGGCCTCGTAACACAAGAGACCGAAAGGTCAAACATGAGTCGATAGCGATGCGATCAACATGAAGTTGTTCACTAATGATGACTAGTCCGCCTCACGTGATGATCGGACACGCCTAGTCGACTCGATCATGTATCACTTAGATGACTAGAGGGATGTCTATCTAAGTGGGATTTCATTAAATAATCAGATGAACTTAATTATCATGAACATAGTCAAAAGGTCTTTGCAAATTATGTCGTAGCCTACGCTTTAGTTCTACTGTTTTAAGATATGTTCCTTGAGAAAATTTAGTTGAAAGTTGACAAGAGTAAATTATGCGGATCGGGTCCGTGATAATCGAGGATTGTCTTCATGGCTGCACACAAGGCTTATGTCCATAATGCACCGCCGTGTGCTGAACCTCGAAAGTGTCGCTTGTGGATGTTAAGTAACATCCGATATACACGCCATGACTACGTGATAGTTTAGTGTAATGTTAAACGGTTTAGAATTAAGGCAGCTAAGACATTTTTGAAACGCTACACAACATATGAGATGTTCCAAGAGCTGAAATTAGGATTTCAGTGCTCATGCCCACGCCAAGAGGTATGAGACCTCCGACAAGTTTCTTAACCTCGCAAACTAAGGGAGAAAAGCTCAATCATTGAGCATGTGCTCGATTGTCTCGAGTACTACAATCACTTGAATCGAGTGGTCGTTAATCTTCCGTATGAGATAGTGATGGTTCTCCATAGTCACCGCCGCCAAGCTATTAGGCTTCGTGATGAACTATAACATATCGGGATAGACATGATGATCCTTGAGCAATTTATGGCGTTTGACACCGCGAAAGTAGAAATCGAGTAGGAGCATCAATTGTTGATGGTTAGTAAAACCACTAGTATCAAGAAGGGCAAGGGCAAGAAGGGATACTTCATGAAATGACAAATCAGCTTGTCGCTTTAGTGAAGAAACCTGTGCTTGAACCCAAACCCGAGACTAAGTGCTTCAGTAATGAGGAACGGTCATCGGGCGTAACTACCCTAGAAACTTGGTAGATGAGAAGGCTAGCAAGGTTGATAGAAGTATATTGATATACATTGTATTAAATGTGTACTTTACTAGTACTCCTAGTAGCACCAGGGTATTAAGATACCGGTTCGTTGCTAAGTGTTAGTAACTCAAATAAAAGAGCTACGGAATAAACGGAGACCAGCTAAAGGTGAGATGACGATGTGTGTTGAAGTGTTTCAAGGTTGATGTGATCAAGCATCGCCGCCCCTCTACCATCGACATTGGTGTTAAACCCAAATAATTGTTATTTGGTGTTTATGCTGAGCATAGACATGATTGGATTATGTTTATCGCAATACGGTTATTCATTTAAGGAGAATAATGGTTACTCTATTTATTTGAATAATACCTTCAATGGTCTTGCACCTAAAATGAATGGTTTATTGAATCTCGATCGTAGTGATACACATGTTCATACCAAAAGATATAAGATAGTAATGATAGTACCACATACTTGTGGTAATCGCCATTTGAGTCATATTGGTATAAAATACATGAAGAAGCTCCATGTTGATGGATCTTTGACTCACTGCTTTTTGAAAAGATTGAGACATGTGAACCATGTCTATTGGTATATACGCATGAAGAAACTCCATGCAAATGGACCGCTTGGATTCACTTGATTTTGAATCACTTGAGACATGCAAATCATACCACATGGGAAAGATGACCGAAAGCCTGCTTTCAAAGAAATGGAACAAGAAAGCAACTTGTTGGAAGTAATACATTTTGATGTGTGCAATCCAATGAGTGCCGAGGCACGCAAAGGGATATCGTTATGTTCTTACTTCACGATGATTTGAGTAGATACTGAGTATATTTACTTGATGAAACACAAGTCTGAATTATTGAATGGTTCAAGTAATTTCAGAGTGAAGTTCAAGATCGTCGTGACAAGATATGATCGTAGAGATGAATATCTGAGTTGCGAGTTTGGTACAAAATTGAGACATTGTGGAAATTGTTTCACAACTAACACCGCCTGAACACCACAAAGGTGATGGTGTGTCCGAACATCATAGATGCACTTCTGTCGGGTAGAGCTAAGGTAGGGGTACCTCAAGACTTCAACTTGTGCACGGCAGCCCCAGCCCCCGCAACCAGATCCATCAAATGCTTGCCGGAGATCATCTCCGCCCACACCAAGCCGCTCAAGAACAAAGTATATAAGATAGAACTCAAGACCTGCAAGAGGAGCTTGCCGGAAGGCCATTCCAGCTCAAGGCTACAAGCATTCCTACAGATCCCCATGAGAGGAGCCTGCCGGAGGACCAGAAGATCACATCACAGGTCACGCTGGCGCCGCTGGCTTCCGGGCGAGGACCCGGGGCGGTGAAGTCACAGAGCCCGACAAACCCCGGCCCGCAGAAGATTAAGGCCCCTGCAAGGAGCTTGCCGGGAGAGCTGTGCTACGTGTCCCGACACCAGCTCATTTGCCCACGCCGCCTCCACTTTCTCCAGAGACGCTGCGGGGTGGTCAGACCGCATGAAGAATGCGGCACTCCACGGTGGTGGCTTCGGCCGCCGGTGGCTAAAGAAGACGAATGGCGGAGCTTTTGGGCGACGGCGACGGGCATTTAATGCCCTTGTCCCTCTCACAAAAGTAGGTAGAAAGTATCAGAGCTGACCGCTCTCGCGACTATTCCAACTACCACCTCTTTACGCTTTTACCTCTACTCACGCTGACACCGCCGCACCCCTTGCCCTATAAAAGGAGGCCCATGCACAACGAGGGGGTTCCAACGGGTCGCTATTCTCGCGAGGAGGTTCGACCATTTGCAACTCTCACGCCGAAGCCACCATCGTAGTTCTTCAAGCCCCGGCACAATACAACACAAAGCAGCAGAGGGTTTTACGCGATAACGCGCCCGGCCGGGTAAAATCCTCACCAAGACGCTTCGACCGCTTCTCCGCTGCCTCCGCCTGCATCAACACACGAGGCCCCTGCCCCATAGGTGCCGCGCCACCCATCCGTCATGACATCTTCGGGCGCGCTGTAGGGGGCGCCGAGGTTGTGCGAACCTGATCCGCGCTTCAGGCCACAAGACTCTTCATCAACCTCTCCAAATTTTCGCAGCAGCTTCATCGACAATCGATCATGGCCCTCAAGACGAGAGCTTCGAGGGTCGCAGACCCATCTCCGCCTTTCCCCGCCGCCACCGGAGCCGACGGCAAAGCGGAGGAGACGCCGGTGGAAGGGTGGACACCGGCGAGGGTGCTCGCGGTGCTACCAGATCTAAGGACGGGCGGAGGACCACGCCGCCTCCGAGACCCACGCCCATCTCAGCGCACCACAACCCAGCGGCGCCAGTTACGAAGATGGTGCCCGTGATGCCGGGCTAGAACATGCCGGGTTTCGCGGATGCTCCGACCGCCGTCCGAGCATGAGCAGCGAAAGCGCCGACAAGACCCTGCCTCTTATCGCTACTAAGAGTCCGAGCACCACCTGCTTCGCGCCGCCGCTTCCCGCTTCCCCTACGCCCGCAAGCGTGTTTCCTCGAGCGCCACGCAGTCGCCGAGGACGCGCCATCGAGCTCTAAGTCCGGCGAGACGGCTCGTGCTTATCCGACGAAGCGCAGCTCTCGAACGCCTAAGCCCGGGCGAAGACAACTTTGGTGTTCGTTCCGCAAATGCACCTCCCGGAGTGCTGCGCTGCCGCCAGAACGCACTATTGGGCACCCCAGCGGTGCGAGGAAACAAGAAAAGAAAAGCTAAGTCGCCGCGCCTTCATGCAGAGCGCCTTAATCTCATGCTTTTATTCGCTATATCCTCTCGATTTGTCGCTTGTGCTCAAACCGCACGCCGAGGAGCTCGCTTGGATAGCCGCACCTTTACTTCGCTTCAACACACTCAACGAGTAAAAGAGCGAAGGGCACCAGCTTCGCACCTCGCTTGCTCGAGTCCGCTTCAAGAAGTTAAGCTGCCGCGAACTAGACACGGCAAGGTTGCTTGCCGGAAGCGACGCCAGCCAGCCGGCTGCTGATGTCCCAGACTCAAGCAAGCGCTAAGCGCCGCAAGTTCCTCGGCTAAGGCTAAAGCGCACAAGGATGCTGAGTAGAGGGTGTAACGCTGCAAGCCTTGCCGTGAGATGCCCTTGTATGGGAGGCTTGGGCGCAAGAGGAGCCAAGTCGTGGGCCAGCCATGCATTTGTTTTGTTTCCGAGTCCGCCAACAAACACAAGTGTGCTGCAGCACTTTATCTTGCTTCCGAGCCACGCCAGCAGTTAAGCTGTCAGAATCGCCCGACAAGGTTGCTTGCCGGAGGCGACGCCACCAGCGGGCTGTCCTCATGCAAGCGTGTTCGCCTCGACAAGCTCCCCAAGAGCGAGAGCACAAACATACAAGGACAAAGCCCGACATCGCCTTTGCTTAGCTAAGATTTATATACACATACATGTGCATTGAGCAATCGTGATATCTACCTCAGCTATTTTCATGGCTAAAATTGCAGCAACAAGGAGAACCAAAAGACCACACCAGCTTAGGATCCGGAAGCCCGGTCGCCGGGCTGCGATCGCTAAGGCTCTCGGGTAAGCCAGCCTCACTGGGCTGCGAACGCTAAGATTCGCCTCCGCAAGCTAGAGTTGCCGGGGCTGCTATTTCAGATAAGTTTTTCATCCTCGCCATGCATCCTCTCATGGACAGGAGATGCGGATCGCCTTTGAACGATCGTGTCTTGTAAAACCCGTGACGCGGAGGAACCGAGTCGCGGCCTGGGCTATGCGTTTGGTTTGTTTCCGAGTCCGCCAACAAACCCAGGTGCCGCTGCACTCTACCTTGCTTCCGAGCCTGCTCAAGAAGATAGACGCCAGAATCGCCCGACAAGGTTGCTTGCCGAGTGACACCACCAGCTGGTTGTCCTGCTGTCGCTAAGCTTGTTCGCCCTGCAAGCTCCCCGATAGCGTAAGCACATACAAGGCACGCAGCAAGTAAAAGACTCAGTCCGCAAGCTTTCCTCTTTTCATTAAAAACATCCAATTTAGTACAAGTCCATGGAGGATGAAAAACATGATAGAGAGGATTACAAGTTCTAATGCAGCTAATGCCCGAGGGCTTACAATCTGAAAAGATAAAGTGCCCGTGATCCTCTCCTGCTTTCTCTGCTCAGAGTTCAGAGGAAGGTCAGGAGCCCCTGCAAGATAGGCTTGCTGGAGAGAAGACCCCGCAAGAAGAGCTTGTCGGGAAGGGCGATGTATAATGAAAGCAATGGAGGGAACCGCGCCCGCTGCCTCTGCTTTTATGGGGAAGTGGAGCGGGGCACGCCCGCCTCCTCATTAAGGGACGTGGCACATCCCATCCCGCAAGCACCGCAATCAACGCTGCTGCTGCTAGTGGGAGGGGAGGCGGCAGACGCAGAGGGGATTCGACGCGCCATGGGCTTCATACCTGCAGATCGCCTTGGGCCTGGCCCAACAGCGCTGCACTGTATGGCCCAGCCCGGGCTCCTTGCTGTGTAGACAAGGTAGGGGTACCTCAAGACTTAACTTGTGCACGGGCAGCCCCAGCTCCCCGCAACCAGATCCATCAAATGCTTGCCGGAGATCATCTCCGCCCACACCAAGCCGCTCAAGAACAAAGTATATAAGATAGAACTCAAGACCCTGCAAGAGGAGCTTGCCGAAGGCCATTCCAGCTCAAGGCAACGCATTCTACAGATCCCCGGCGAGAGGAGCTCGCGGGAGGACCAAAGATCACATCACAGGTCACGCTGGCGCCAGCACCGGGCGAGGACCCGGGGCGGAAGTCACAGAGTCCGACAAACCCCCGGCCCGGCAAGATCAAGGCCCCGCAAGGAGCTTGCCGGGAGAGCTGTGCTACGTGTCGCACACCAGCTCATTTGCCCACGCCACGCTCCAAATTTTCTCCAGAGACGCGGCGGGTGGTCAGACTGCATGAAGAATGCGTGGCACTCCACGGTGGTGGCTTCGCCGCTGCGGATAAAGAAGACGAATGGCGGAGCTTTTGGGCGACGGCGACGGGCATTTAATGCCCTTGTCCCCTCTCGCAAAAGTAGGTAGAAAGTAACGAGTCTGACTGCTCTCGCACTATTCCAACTACCACCTCTTTTACGCTTTTACCTCTACCTCACGCTGACACTGTCTGCGACCCCTTGCCCTATAAAAGGAGGCCCATGCACAACGAGGGGGTTCCAACGGTCGCTATTCTCGCGAGGAGGTTCACCATTTGCAACTCTCACGCCGAAGCCACCACAGTAGTTCTTCAAGCTCCAAGCACAATACAACACAAAGCAGCAGAGGGTTTTACGACAATCGCGCCCGGCTGGGTAAAATCCTCACAAGATCGCCGATCCGCTTCTCCGCTGCCTCCGCCTGCATCAACACACGAAGGGGCCTCGTTCTATAGGTGCCGCGCCACCCATCCGGCCGCGACACACCCTATTGGATATGGAGCATACCATGATGTCTCTTATCGAATTACCACTATCGTTCATGGGTTAGGCATTAGAGACAACCACATTCACTATAAATAGGGCACATGTAATTCCGTTCAGATGACACCGTATGAATTATGGTTTAGAGAAACCTAAGCTATCGTTTCTTGAAAGTTTGGGGCTGCGACGCTTATGTGAAAAAAAGTTTCATCCTGATAAGCTTGAACCCAAAGCGGATAAATACATCTTCATGGGACACCCAAAACAGTTGGGTATACCTCCTATTTCAGATCCGGAAGCAAAAGTTATTATTTCTAGTAACGGGTCCTTTCTCGAGGAAAAGTTTCTCTCGAAAGAATTGAGTGGGAGGATGGTGGAGACTTGATATGGTTATTGAACCGTCACTACAACTAGTGTGTAGCAGGGCACATGAAGTTGTTCCTGTGGCACCTACACCAATTGAAGTGGAAGCTGATGATAGTGATCATGAAGCCTCGGATCAAGTCACCGCCAACCTCGAGGGACGACAAGGACGCGATCGCTTCAGAGTGGTACGGTAATCCTGTCTTGGAGGTCATGTTGCTAGACAACAATGAACCTACGAGCTATGGAGAAGCGATGGTGGGCCCGGATTCCGACGAATGGCTGGAGGCCATAAAATCCGAGAGGATCCATGTATGAAAACAAAGTATAGACTTTGGAAGAACTACTTGATGGTCATAAGGCTGTTAGGTACAGATGGATTTTAAAAGGAAGACGGATAATGATGGTAAGTATCACCATTAAGAAAGCTCGATTTGTCGTTAAGATGTTTTCCGACAAGTTCAAGGAGTTGACTACGATGAGACTTTCTCACTCGTAGCGATGCTAAGAGTCTGTTGGAATTACATTAGCGCTATCGCATTATTTATGAAATTTGCATGTGATGTCAAAACACTGTTTCCTCGACGATTTTCTTGAGGAAAGGTTGTATGTGATACAACCAGAAGGTTTTGTCAATCCTGAAAGGTGCTAACTAGAATGCAAACCTCCAGGAATCCTTCTAAGGACTGGAGTAAGCATCTCGGAGTTGGAATATACGCTTTGATGAGATGATCAAAGATTTTGGTTTAAACAAAGTTTATGAGAAACTTGTATTTCCAAAGAAGTGAGTGGGAGCACTAGCATTTCTGATGAGTATATGTTGTTGGACATATTGTTGATTGGAAATGATGTAGAATTTCTGGAAAGCATATAGGGTTATTTGAAAAGTGTGTTTCAATGGAAAACCTAGATTAAGCTACTTGAACATTGAGCATCAAGATCTATAAGGATAGATCAAAATCGCTTGATAGTACTTTCAAATGAGTACGCACTGTGACAAGATTTTGAAGGAGTTCAAAATAGATCAGCAGAGAAGGAGTTCTTGGTTGTGTTATAATGTGTGAGTATTGAGTAAGACTCAAGACCTGACCATGGCAGAAGAGAGAGAAAGGACAAAGTTTGTCCCCTATGCTTTAGACATAGGCTCCATAGTATGCTATGTTGTGTACCGCACCTAAAGTGTGCCTTGCCATGAGTCAGTCAAGGGGTACAAGTGTGATCCAAGAATGGATCACAGGACATCGGTCAAGGTTATCCTTAGTTACTAGTGGACTAAGGAATTTTCTCGATTATGGAGGTGGTAAAGGAGATCGTCATAAAGGGTTACGCCGATGCGAACTTTGACACTAATCCGGATTATTCTGAGTAGTAAACCGGAATCGTATAGTAGAACAGTTATTTGGAATAGCTCCAAATAGAGCGTGGTAGCTGCATCCAGGAGATGACATAGAGATTTTTAAAGCACACACGGATCTGAAAGATTCAAACCCGCTGACTAATAACCTCTCTCACAAGCGAGATATGATGAAACCCCATGGGTGTTGAATTCATTACAATCACATAGTGATGTGAAGTAGATTATTGACTCTAGTGCAAGTGGGCGACTGTTGGAAATATGCGCTAGAGGCAATAATAAAATGGTTATTATTGTATTTCCTTGTTCATAATAATTGTCTATTGTTCATGCTAAATTGTATTAACTAGAAACCGTAATACATGTGTGAATACATAGACCACAACATGTCCCTAGTGAGCCTCTAGTTGACTAGCTCGTTGATCAATAGATGGTTATGGTTTCCTGACCATGGACATTGGATGCCATTGATAACGGGATCACATCATTAGGAGAATGATGTGATGGACAAGACCCAATCCTAATCATAGCACAAGATCATGTAGTTCGTTTGCTAAAGCTTTTCTAATGTCAAGTATCATTTCCTTAGACCATGAGATTGTGCAACTCCCGGATACCATAGGAGTGCTTTGGGTGTACCAAACGTCACAACGTAAATGGGTGGCTATATAGGTGCACTACAGGTATCTCCGAAAAGTGTCTCTGGGTTGGTACTAATCGAGATCGGATTTGTCACTCCGCATGACGGAGAGGTATCTCTGGGCCCACTCGGTAATGCATCATCATAATGAGCTCAATGTGACTAAGTAGTTAGTCACGGGATCATGCATTATGGAACGAGTAAAGTGACTTGTCGGTAACGACATTGAACGAGGTATTGGGATACCGACAATCGAATATCGGGCAAGTAACATACCGATTGACAAAGGGAATTGCATACGGGATTGCTTGAATCCTTGACATCGTGGTTCATCCGATGAGATCATCGTGGAACATGTGGGAGACAACATGGGTAACCAGATCCCGCTGTTGGTTATTGACCGGAGAACATCTCGGTCATGTCTGCATGGTTCCCGAACCCATAGGGTCTACACACTTAAGGTTCGGTGATGCTAGAGTTGTTATGGGAAATGGTATGTGGTTACCGAAGGTTGTTCGGAGTCCCGGTTGAGATCCCGGACATGACGAGGAGCTCTAGATTGGTCCGGAGGTGAAGATCGGTATATTGGACAAAGGGTATTGGAGTCCAGAATTGTTCCGGGTACCTGTGATGACTCAAAGATGTCCAAAGGGGTTTTGAGGCCCCTGCAAGCGCTGGGGGGCGAGGGCCAAGGGGAGGTCACATCAGCCCACTAAGGGGCTGAGCGCCCCTCCCACCCCATCTCACGTAACTAGGAGAGGTGGGGGCGCCACCCCTAGGGCAGCCGCCCCTCCCCGCTTGGGGGACAAGTTTCCTAGGGAGTGGGGGCGCCCAAACCCACCTACGGTTTCCCCTGTGGCCGCCGCCCCTCCCCATAGTGAGGGAGAGAGAGGGCAGCCGCACCTCTTCCCTGGCGCAGCCCTCTCCCTCCTCCAACACCTCCTCCTCCTCCGTAGTGCTTGGCGAAGCCCTGCTGGAGAACCACAAGCTCCATCAGCACCATGCCGTCATGTTGTCGGAGTTTTCCCTCAACTTCTCCTCTCACCTTGCTGGATTAAGAAGGAGAAGACGTCCCCTGGCTGTACGTGTGTTGAATGTGGAGGCACCGTTGTTCGGTGCTTAGATCAGATTTGGCCGCGATCTGAATCGCTTCGTGAACGACTCCACCGACCGCGTTCTTGTAACGCTTCCGCATTGCGATCTTCAAGGGTATGAAGATACACTCCCCTCTCTCTTGTTGCTAGAATCTCCATAGATTAATCTTGGTGATGCGTAGAAAATTTTGTATTTCAGCTACGTTCCCCAATAGATCTTTCAATAATCAAACCGACTAAAACCACCTTTAAAGGTGTTATACCAGGTGTGGAGGCCTGTTGTACGGGCTCTGTCACTCTGGAGGTAGTCTTTGGACCACCGAATAATTACCATACCGAGGAGTTAATCTTCAACATCGTCCCTTTTCGCAGTAACTATCATGCACTGCTCGGACGAACCGCGTTTGCTCGATTCAACGCGGTGCCACATTATGCCTACATTAAGCTCAAGATGTCTGGTCCGCGCGGCATCATAACAGTTAATGGCAAGGCCGAACGCTCCCTCCGCGCCGAAGAATGCACCACCGCCTTAACAGTAGAAGCAACGAGTGGCATCTTTCAATCGAACCTTGAGTAGACGGCCAAGCTCCCGGACACCGTCAAAGGAGTCCGAACTACTTAGCGGCAGGATATCCCAGCCCTTCAGGAGCTCAATTAAAACACTCCAGCAGTAAACAGAGGCAAAACTAGGATAGGCCACACAATGCGGCTTAACCGCTCCGTGGCACACAAACATTTTTTGCATTTTCTTTGTAGGTCCACTTTTGTGTAGGCCATCACTGGCGACATGATGGCCAGACCCACGAGGGGACGAACATACCAAGAAAGGAAATGGCTCGATTGCGTACAGGAACCCTTTGGTATTCCCCTTGATGACCATCCGATTATTACGCGGATCCGCACATAGCTTCCCTCCCCCACTCACAGCTGGTTCTGAAGCCATATTTCTTTTTATCACACTATACATACTCGTACGTATTATTCAATTACAATATGTGGCTCTATATGATGCTTGCTTGCCGCTCTTTCTTATTGATATTCTTTGTCAAATGTCATCTGAAACTCTGCGATATGCCTTAATATGCCAGGGGCCTCGTTGTACCCATAATACGGCAATAAAGTCCTAACACCTTTCACGGTCGCTCAAAGACTCGAACTTATAGCATTATAAGCATCGGCTCAATCATGTCTTGGGTCAATAGTTGGGTTGTTTCGGCCTCGTGCTTGCTACCCTATGTTCCACTATATCGCTAGGGTAGTAAAGGAGAACTATCGCGATTGTGTCCCGTTCTTCCGGACGTGGCGCCTCAAGAGAGAAAGTCGAAAACTGATCATCATGATACGGCGAGAGCAGGTCAGCTGTTCAAGAGGTTGCAAAATCTTTAAGGATTTCCTCCACATTATGCGATTACCAATGCAGCGTGCGATGGATCGGCTTTTCTTCCGATCAGGTGTTTATAGAGCCCTTAGTGCGGTCTTCCGAACATCAGGGGCTGCGCCTACCTTTCTTTTGTCAAACTCCTATGGCTAAGTGAGAGTGATAAAGCCTTATAGTCCGATTTCCGGTTCGCTATAAACACCTCCTTCAAGGACCCAAACGGGGTAAAGATTGCTCAGTTTATCCTAACACCCCGCATTTCCTACGTAAAGGTAAGCCAACGACTCGCCAACTCTCAGGATTAACATATAAAACGGCCGTACAGGAGGAAAAAATTTCAAATAACAGGCATAAATAATAGAAATGACCTTGTTTAATGTTACATAGGACAACATGAATGTATTCATGGGAGTATAATTTCCTTGGCGCATTGCTCCGCCACAAGGCTGGATCCTTTCAGGACACTATCATAATATAACACGGGCTTGCGGTGCTCCTTCCCCTCATGCGGTCCTTCGGTCATCAACTTTTCAGCATCCATCTTCGCCTAGTGCACCTCCGCGCGGGCGAAGGCCATTCGTGCACCCTCCATACAGACCGACCGCTTGATGACTTCAAGTCGAGGGTCAGCACTCACAAGCCGCTTTACGAGCCCAAAGTATCTGATGGGAATCGGCTCGGCAGGCCATAGCCGGCTAATTAAATCCTTCATGGCTAGTTCCGCTCATGCAGTTTATCGGCAAAGGGCACTGGATACTTCGGCGCCAGATACTGCGACCAAAAGAGCTTCTCTGCAGTGCTCCATTCTTCAGCTCGATAGAATTGTGCGGCATAAGATATGCTGCATGGCAGCTCCGCAAGTACACCTGGAGAAATCCGAATTCAAATTAGTAAACGTGATTTTCTCCCTTCAAATACCTGCTTTGCATAGAAAAATCCTTACCCGCTGCGATCTTCTTCGCCTCCTGGATTTCCAGCAGGGCGCCTTGGGCTTCCCCCCGGTCATCACATGCCGCTTGATGAGCTTGGGAGAGTTCAGATTCTTTCTCTGTTACACTCTGCTCCAAGGTCTCGCATTTCTTCATGGCCTCTTGGAGATCTTGCTCAACTTCAATAACCCTGGCCTCGTGCTTTTTGCGAAGAGCCTGCTCTGCGGCTGTCGTCCTCTCGGCTTCGGCCACAACCTTCTTAAGAGCCATAATTTTGGCCGTTACCCGTAGAGCACATCATAAAAATATTTTCATCATACTAACTTCTTCATTCGCGCTGAATGTGAACAAGGTTTTTGCATACCTTGGTTATCCTCCAACTGCTTCTTCACTCAGCCGAGTTTTTCTTCGGCCCGCTCCAGACTCTCCTTCAGTCCGGAGACTTCTGCAGTATGAGAGGCGGCAGTCGCTACAGACGCCTACTTATAAAAAAGAGGGAGAGATGCCATAAAGCGAGTCTCCTATGAACATATATTTGATCCTCTGTCCGGTTCTTTCTTTCACCGAACAGTGTATCAGGGGCTACTACCTATACTATGGCACTCTTCAAAACCTCACAAAACATACCTCAAAGCCCGTTATAAGGTTGATGTAGGCTTCATTCAGCCCACTCTCAGTGGACTGAATCTTCTCAATCACCGCACCCATAAGGGCACGGTGTTCTTCAACGATGGAGGCGATCTTCAGCGCCGCTGACAAAGTATCCGACACCTCTGGTTGGGCAGAGGTTGCCAGTGGAACAGACGCACCCCCTCTAGTCGAGGGAGGCTGCCTGCCTGATTCCGGAGCCATATAGATCTCCGGAACTGTATCCGGTTGGGGGGCGAATTCGAGATAACCCCCGCCGTCGATGTCCATGGGAGGCTTTTCTCCCGTGTGTCCGGCCCCTAAAGTTTGACCTCCTGGCGCCACCTTGACGATCTTCCCCTTGGCCGGGTTCCCTCTGGGATGATACCTCGGTGTCGTTCACGTGTTTTGGGGAAGGGGCCTTCGGGGGTGTCACGCTGTGCATAGCATCCGAGCCCAGTAAATCCTCCGATGATGATTGTTCGGTGCGGGACCTCGCCGGACTGCAAAAAAAGTATGGCTCAATAATTAAAACATCATGCCATAGTGAGTCTGGATGTGCAAACGTGTTCGGCTTTTATATACTCATGAGTTCACCCGGGGCTGGGCCCTGGGATCCAACTCCAGGCTGCTGTCGGTAGCAGCGGTCGACTCCTCCGGAAGGGGAGTATTTCCCTTCTTAGGCGACTTCGCCTCCAAGGATGTGGAGGCCATCATTTTCTTTCTTCCCCTTCTTGGGGATTGGTTTTCCTCCTCTTCCTCGTCCTCTCGGGAGGAAGAGCGGGCATCGGACTCTTCGGATATTATGTCCGATGTGCCGCGGTGGTGAAGGCCGCCCTTGGTCTCTTTGGCCTCCTTCTCGGCCTTCTTCTTCGGCTCCTTGTAAGGCGCCGGGACCAGCATCTTCGTCAGAAGTGGGCTAGCTGGTTCTTCTGGGAGTGGGGTCGGACAGTAGATCCGCCCCGCCTTGTTCGTCCAGCCCTATGAGAGTTGTGGAAAACACATTAAGCATTTCCCTTGGAATATGCAAATAAAACGTATGACTTGCCAACATACCATGACTTACCGAACTTGCAGGACGGGACAGTTGGTACCCGCAGTCCTCGGCTGATTCCGGCCACGATTTGCCGGACTTAAAGAGCACCTTCCAGATGTCTTTGTGTGAGGAGCCAAAGAACTCTAGCAGGGTCTGGTGCTTGGCCGGGTCGAATTCCCATAAATTGCAGGCCATGTGTTGACAAGGAAGAATCCGGCGAACTAGCATCAACTTGACTACACTGACAAGTTTGATATTCTTGTCTTCCATATCCTTGACGAGCGTCTGGAGCACCGACAACTCATCAGGCGGAGACCAGTTCAGGCCCTTCATGGGCCAAGACGTAAGTCGTAGAGGAGCTCCGGATCGGAATTCGGGAGTTGCAGCCCATTTTGTGCCGCGTGACTCAGTGACGTAGAACCACTGCTGTTGCCACCCTTTGATGGAATCATTGAAAGTACCTGATGGCCATGTGACGTTGGGCATATGGCTCACCATGGCACCTCTGCACTCAGCGTGCTCGCCGCTCACTACCTTGGGCTTCACATTAAAAATCGTCAACCATAAGCCTAAGTGTGGTTAGATGCGGAGGAAGGCCTCGCACACGACGTTGAATGTCGAGATGTTCAGGAAGGAATTGGGGGATAGATCATGAAAATCGATCCCGTAGTAATACATGATGCCGCGAATGAATGGGTGGAGGGGAAACCTTAGCCCGCGGAAAAAGTGGGGGAGGAATACAACCCTCTCATGGGGTTCCAAAGTAGGGAGGATGTATCCCACCGTCGGGAGATGATGGCTGATTTTCTTGGCCAGATACCCGGCCTCCCGAAGCTTTTTGATATCCTTCTCCCGGACGGTAGAGGCCATCCACTTGCCTCCTGCTCTGGATCCGGACAATTTCGGAGGGCCTTTGTGGGCGGAGCAGACGAACACTTGTGCGCTGGAGCTCGAGTGAGAGAGAATGGATGAGCAGAGGAAGGAGAAGGCGTGGGTGAAAAAGGGAGTCCTTATCTCCTTATAAAGGCAGCAGGGATCCTGCGCCTCCCCACATGCCCGGTAAACTCGCTCATTCCCCAAGCGCCGCGTGGATGGCGCGGTTGGGTTACCAATACCCTTATTGATGAGAATCCCGTGATAAGGGGACATGATCTCTGCTTCGACAAGACGTGCCTATGAAACCGCCTCGCAAGATGTGCAGTAACAGGTCGGGAAAAACGGTTCGAATAATGACCGTGTCGCGGCATGATGTCACACTATGAAAAGTTGTCAGCAGATTAGATTTGTGGAATATTGTGCTCTCTACGGTGGTATGTGAAATTTATTTTGTAGATCCGGACACGATCCTTGTGTTCAAAATCTGCTATGGAATATTCGGAGAAGGAACCCGCCTTGCAATGCCGAAGACAATCTGCGCGTTGGACTCATCGTCATTGAAGCCTGGTTCAGGGGCTACTGAGGGAGTCCAGGATTAGGGGGTCCTCGGACAACCGGACTATGTACTTATGCCAGACTGTTGGACTATGAATATACAAGATTAAAGACTTCGTACCGTGTCTGGGTGGAACTTTCCTTTGCATGGAAGGCAAGCTTGGCAATTGAGATATGAAGATTTCCTTCTCTATAACCGACTCTATGTAACCCTAGCCCCCTCGCGTGTCTATATAAACCGGAGGGTTTAGTCCATAGGACAACAACAATCATAATTATAGGCTAGCTTCTAATGTATAGCCTCTACGATCTCGTGGTAAATCAACTCTTGTAATACTCATATCATCAAGATCAATCAAGAAGGAAGTAGGGTATTACCTCCATAGAGAGGGCCCGAACCTAGGTAAACATTGTGTCCCCCGCCTCCTGTTACCATTAGCCTTAGACAAATAGTTCGGGACCCCCTACCCGAGATCCGCCAGTTTTGACACTGACATCCACTGCCCAGTCCACAATTCTTCCTGTTGCATTTGGATTGTGCAAAATTCGTTGCAATGGGAGGTGAGTGATGACAGTGATCTCATGAACTTGAAAATAGTGGCCTAGCTTTCTCGAGGCCATAAGAAGGCCGAAAAGCAACTTATGTATGCCAGAATACCTCGCCCTAGCCCCCTACAAGAGGGATCTGACAAAGTAGACTGGGTACTGCACCACCTTTTTCTTCTGTTCCACCTCGATTGTTTGCACGGACACTGCCTTGCCGGGATTGGATCCTGCCGGGGCCCCTCCCTGTCGGGCTCAGGTCCTGCTGGGGATCCTCCCTCGCCGGGGTCGGGCCTTGCCAGACCCAGTTCTGCACCTAAGGGCCTTGCCGCTGTTGTTGCCTCCTCCTTAGCTTCTCTCTGTGCCACTAGCACAGCACTCACCACTTGATATGTTGCCGCCAAGTACAGCAGCAATGGCTCTTGTGGCTTGGGCGCGACCAGTATAGCGTAAGGAGTGGTATCTCTTCAAATCTTGCAATAATGCCTCTGCCTCCGGGGTCCATTTCATTAGACCCGCCTTTTTTCAGAATCTTGAAAAAGGGGAGGGCACGCTCAGCAGACTTAGAGATGAACCTACTTAGGGCGGCGACGCAGCCGGCAAGCCTTCAGACATATTTGAATCGTCTTGGCGCCTCAATCTGCTCAATTGCTTTGATCTTGTCGGGATTCACTTCGATTCTGCGTGGGGACACAAAGAACCCAAGAAGTTTGCTGGACAGAACACCGAACACGCACTTCTCTGGGTTGAGCTTGAGGTTGATCCTGCGCAAGTTGCCAAAAGTTTCTTCTAGGTCCTATACAAGCATGGCCTTATCCTTGGTTTTGACAACTATATCATCCATGTAGGCTTCCATATTTATTTGGAGTTGGGGTTCAAAACCAATTTGGAAAGCTCAAGCAAACGTTGAACCAGCAATCTTCAACCTGAAAGGCATTCGTACGAAGCAGTATGTACCACATGGGGTGATGAACGCGGTCTTCTGTTCATCTTCTTTTTCATAAAGATCTGATGATATCCTGAGTAAGCGTCAAGGAACGACAGCAGGTCGCACCCAGCAGTGGAGTCCACTATCTGGTCAAGATGTGGCAATGGGAAAGGATCCTTTGGACAGGCTTTATTGATATCAGTATAGTCAATACATAGCCTCCACTTCCCATTCACCTTACGTACTACTACTAGATTGGCCAACCACGTCGGGTGGAGAACTTCCTTGACCAAACCTGCTGCCTCTAACTTCCTGATCTCCTCGATGATAAACTCCTGTCGCTCCAAAGCTTGCTTTCTGACCTTTTGCTTGACGGGTCGTGCATGAGGGCAGAAAGCAAGATGGTGCCCAATCACCTCCCTGGGAATGCTGGGGATGTCGGATGCTTGTCAAGCAAACACGTCGACATTCGCCCACAGGAAGGCGACGAGCGCGCTTTCCTATTTGCTGTCAAGGGTGGAGCTTATGGTAAAAGCTCCGCCCGTGGCATCCTCAATGATGGACACCTTGTTGGTTTCCAGCGGGGCTGCTTTAGACTTCTTGCTCTTGCTGGTAGAGCTTTCTGGCATGTCCCCAGTGGGAACACAACACTCCAATGAGGTGTGTTTGCCGGAGTGACTGCAGGAACCGTTGCCGGAGCCAGGAGTCTTATCGGCGGCTGAGGCTTTACTGGTCTTCTTCTCGGTGGAAGGAGCAGGTGCCTTGGCGGCAGATGCTGCAACCTCCTCTCGATAGAGCTGATCGGCGCAGATGAGCGCATCCTTCCTATCGCAGCCGACGGTGATGATGCTCATCGGGCCGGGCATCTTCAACTTGTTATATGCGTAGTGCGATGCTGCCATGAACTTGGGCGGTGCTGGGCAACCAAGAATCCCGTTGTATGGCAACGGGATCTCAGCGGCATCGAAAATGATCCTCTCCGTCCTATAGTTGAGGTCGCCACCAAATGTAACTGGTAGCGTGACCTTTCCCTTGGGCTAACTCCTCCCTGGATTGATCCCTTGGAACGTGCCCGTCTCCTCGAGATCCTCATCGGGGATCTGCAACCTCTTGACCACGTTGGGCGAGATCAAGTTAAGGACGGCCCCACCATTAACTAACATCTTCGTCACCTTGAGGTTGCGTATTGTTGGGGATACCAAAAATGGCAAACACCCGACCGCAGTTGTGCGATCAAGGTGATCCTCGACATCGAAAATGATAGGCGTGTGGGACCACCTCAACGGCTTCTGGGCATCGGCCATTGGTTCTGTTGCATTATTCTCACGCGCCCATTGTTTCAGTTTGTGGTGGGAAGAATGCAACGAAGCACCTCCATCAACACACATGACTTCTGTTGCTTTCTGGAACTCGTACTCGGTGGATTCGTCGTCATCATCATGATCATCATCCTCCTCTTTCTTGTCACGGCCTCGGGCAGTCCTCTCTTGTTACTTTTCCTTGTTGTTGCGTCCTCCTTGGCTGCCACGCTTCTTGCCGGACCCTTCAGCGCCTCCTTGGCCCTTCTCCTTGTCTCGTCTCTCGTACTCAACCTTTGCTTCTCCATCAGCAGCTCCACATGGTGGCAGTTCTGGAGGTCGTGGCCCTTGGTACAATGAATCTTGCAGTACTGCTTGTCGGAGCCCTCTAACGTGCCAGCAACCGACAAGGCCCGGCAAGCGTTGCACCCGGCAATCTCCTTGCCGGGGTCATCAACCTTCGCCTTCTTGGCGGTTTCGGGGTCACCGGATTCGTCGACGGCAAGCACGGTCTTGCTCTTGTGCTTCCTGTTGCGTCGGCGGCCCTTCTTTGCCGGGGCAACGACGTCTTCATCTTTTGACTCACTTCCCGCATCGGCATCCTCGTCGGGGTACTTCCTTCCTTCCTCAGCTCGGGCACATTTGTCAGCCAAAACGTACAGCTCGGCAACATCTGCAACCTTATTCATGGCCAAATCTTCACGCATCTTGCGATTGCGCATGTTCTGATGGAACACACTGATGACAGCGGCGGGATGAACATCGGGGATGTTGTACTGCACATGGCTGAATCTCTGTATGTACTTGCGCGTGGATTCGCCGTCCCTTTAAGGGATCACATGCAAATCACTTGCCTGTCCAGGACCTATGTGGCCGCCCGTGAAGGCTCCAAAAAACTCGTGACACAGATCAGACCAAGAGGAGATGGAGTCTATCGGCAAATGCATCAACCATGACTTGATGTTGGGTTTGAGTGCCAACGAAAAATAGTTGGCGAGTACCTTGTCGTCATGTGCCCCGGCGGCTTGCATCGCAATGGTGTAAACGCTCAGGAACTCAGACGGATGAGTTTTGCCGTCATACTTCTCCGGGACCTCCGGCGCCACGAGGGGCTTGCTCCCCGGTGGCCATCCCCGTTGGCATGGCGAATAAGGCTTTCAATAGCAGCCCTCCACTCTTCTTGCTTCTCCAAGGCAGGAGGAAAGTTGAGGAGCAGCTGCACTCGCGACAGCACTTCCTCTCGCGTGGGTGGCAGCGACAAGCGCGAGGAATGGGAGGTACTCGGACTCCTAACTATGTTAGAAGGAGTCCCATCATGATTCCGGGGCCGCGTGCTTTTTTCGCCAGCATCATGGCACGCATGTCGGCCCTGCGTGTGTTGAGAGTGACACTGAGGGCTTTTGCCGCGGCAACGCCCGTTGTCTTCAACATCGTGGCGGGTTCATCACGCACGAGCTGAGAGGACTGCGGCGCATGCGTTGGCAAGGTCGACCTCCTGCCCTTGGAGGTCCCCGCAGCACCCGCAGGTAGCACGACTCCATCCTTGGGCACGGCGGCACGCCGACAACCATCGCCGCTGCGGAAGACGCTGGCTGCCTGGCTTTTCATATTCGGATGGTGTGGACGATCTCGATCTCCTCCACAACTGGTGCCCTCCACATCGCTTGTCCATGCAGGTGCGGGCGGAGTGGCCCTGGATGGGCCGATCGTTGCGGTCGTCTTCTTGTTCGGAGCCATGGCGGCAAAAAACTACTGCACTAACCTATAGACCAGATTCACATAGCTAACTTCCCCTACCTCGCGCGCCAAAGATGTCGGGGTAACTGATCACCTATGGGTCACAAGGATCCCTTCTACGTTTGGCGGGGGGATAATTGCACGAAGAGCAGGTCGAGCTGTTAGCACACAGGGGATTTTTATCCAGGTTTAGGCCGCAAAGATGCGCAATACCCTAGTCCTGCTTGTCTGGTTATATGTGTGTTATTGAGCTCTTGAAGTAGCTACGTGCGTGTTTGTCCAAAAGTCCGAATCCCTTCTCTGTATGCCTCGGGCCTCCTTTTATATGCAAAGGGGTTGCCGCAGTGGCACACAGGAGGTTGCACGTTATAGTTGTATGAGCTTATCGTGTAATCAACGTAGGACAAGCACATTTAATGTGTTGCCTACGTGTCCTCTCGCTTTATTGGGGACGACAATAGAGGCCATCTGATCCTTCGCTGCTCCTCGCCTTGACGCGCATCCAGGTTGACAAGGCATGCAGTGCCACGCTAGCCAATCAGCTGCTGTGTTGGTGCAATGGTAAGCTTCCACGAAGATCTGCATGCCACCATGCAGGCGCCTGCTTAGTTGGCCTGCCTATCGTCGCACTCAAGTGGTGGTGAGGTGGCGAAACCTTGCCGGGCGCGGGTCTAGCCGCGGCCCGGCGGTCGCCCCCGGCAAGGCTTGCCGGGGGCCTTGGAGTCGTCCCCGGCAAGGGTCTTGCTGGGGGTCTTCGTCTTCTGGTCCCACGCGGATCTGTGGGTCATCAATCCTTATGAGGATTTGCATGCCATCGAGCATGCAGTCTCCAGATCTTGGTTTTAACATTGTCGGTGGTGTCAGAGCTCTAAGTCCCAAGGGTGATGGACTTGCTGGTGTTGGTGCAGGTTGCCCCGGCAAGGCCCTTGCCGGGGGTGGTCCAGCTTGCCCCTCGCCTCTCGTGCTTCGAGCGTTTGTCTTGGTGGCCTTCGGGCTTTGCCTTCCTCTGCCTCGCCAGGCCCTGTCGCAGGCGTGGCTGCGACTGCCCGTGCACTAGTAAGGGGTACAGAAGTACCCATACTTTTGTACAACGACACCCCGGCAAGGATCTTGCCTGGGTGTCGCGAGCCATCCCGGCAAGGGTCTTGCCGGGGGCCCACCTTGTCTCATTTTCAATGTTTACTGGCTTGACTGCCGCCTTAGTCATCTTGTACCTTGTCTCCTATTGCCCCATCAAGCCTTGTCGTAGGTGCTCCTGCAACTTCTCGTGCACAAGTAAGGGGTACAAAAGGGCCCAGACTTATGTACACTGACATCGATGGCACGTGAATAGTGCACGTACTCAATGATGGAGCACGGGATGGGAGCCATGGACATGGTCGGCCTATTTTGAAGAGAGTACTAAATAACTTTGACGTGCCCCGTCAACTCGACGAGAAGCTTGCTGACTACGCCTTCTCCCTCGCCAACGCGTGCGCGGTGGCATGCAGCATGAGGAGAAACTTTGGCTTACAATCGGTGGACGTGCAGCAGTTCAATTGGTGTCAGATTGCCAGAAGTACTACTATAGTACCATCATTATTGTTCAACTTCCGGAAGACGAGAAGAACCAAGCGCAAGGTCACCTACTAAACTAGTACAGTAGTATACTATACCCAAAGCTAGTCCACCTTTTTAGAGCAAGGTTAATTAATACATGTGGCTCTTGCAGCCACACATCATTTAGAGCAAGTACTCTCATCGTAGGAAGAAAGGAAGTGAAAAAAAAGTTGGAGTGGACGCTAGATTGCCAATTATAACATGATTACATAGGAAAAAAATCCTATAGCATTATATCCTATGAATCAAACGACCAATGTAGGGAAATTATGAGGGGGGGTCTCTCCAACAATGTTCCTCGGCTCGTAGCTAGCATCACGATGGTCGAACTTGGAGTCATTCATATGGTACACGTGGCGTCTCTGATCTGGACACAAGGTGACGTACACCATCAAGGATAATGTTGTCCTCAAATTCGGACATGCACGGTCAAGGTCCATGGTCAAAGGGGGTAAGGGCGGACGCGACCTCTCACTTCGTCCGCCAATTGAAGCGGCGCGCTGACCGAGGGCTAGCATACTCCAATATTAGGTTGGCTCTATGTGATGTGGCAACTTCATATACTAACCGGATGCTGGCTATACTACTACGGTACTCATACTCCAAGAAGTGACTTGAAAACCATTCATAAATTCAGTTTATGACATGCATTTGCAAATGTACCATTCACTACATACAACAAGTCATCAACACACAACGACAACGAGGATACATGTTGGATTATAGATTATTTCCAACAAAACATTCTACAAATACTAAGTTTTCATCACACAACAAATAACAAGGAATGAAATGAATTTCAACCCAACCAATCCTCGGCGTTGGAAACACTTGCTTTGAACGATAGTTGCTCTAGGAAGGGCCAGCTATTGTCATTATCGAGAGCAACGTAGGACTGATCATCTAGGCTGAAGCGGCATATATCAGGACCAGGGTATGGAACCACCGCAATGTCTGAGGTATAGATACAGTTGCTTCTCATAAATGGTAGTAACGTTGTGTCAACATCATCTGGATTGCCTTTCACCGTCATTGGATAGTTTTGTCCAAGGAAGATAGAGTTTTTCCAAGACTATCAATATTGAACTAGGGAGAAGGTGTTGGCGCTAGCACACTAGTATCCATCCCGAATACCCTGCAATGGGTGTTGGAATAGGTCCGGAGAGGGCGACCACGGGAGACAACACGTGCTCCCTCAGTAGTAACAATAGAAGTGCACTGTATACAACAAAGATGAGGTGATACATCAGAATTAGTTGCTAGGTTCTGCTCGTCCTCATCCTCGTGATCATCACCATCATCATCTCCCCCTTGGTTATAAAAATTTTCAAGTATAGGTGGTGGAATGTTCACGGGACCTTGGAAACACAAGAAGGTTAATTAGTAAAGGGAAACTTGCTAACCCGCATGCATGTGGATGAAACAATTATAATTAAGGTGGAAGAAAAACATACCAAAACAATAAGGATGCCATGCAAAAACAGTGCCATGAGTGGTGGCAACAAACACAAGATGCTCGTATGCAATTGCATCACAGTACTCATCCGTTTACGAAAATTGATTTTTGAGCAATATCCATGGACAAGCCGTGGAAGCAGTAACGACGGCAACAAGCTTGTCGAAGATAGCAACAACTTCATAGTTCTTGTAATCCCAAGAGCGGTTGGGAACTCGACAAATTGCTATCTTCTGTAGACAACAGTCACGATGATCGTATTTGAACGTACGTAGATCATCTATGTGCTCAACCTTAGGGCACTCTGAGATTTTTGGAAGTGGAATCCGCTGACGAGTGTACGCATTCACAAGTTGCCACTCGTAGTTGTACCAAATATAAACAACCCAATCTCCATTTGCACCATCCCAGGCCTTACCCTTAAGCGATGGCATCTTAACATCACACGTATCATTATCAAGCAGCATCAACTTGCACAAGGCGAGGCTTCCGTCGTCCGCGCCCATGCGAACATGCTTATAGCGAAGAAGATAAGTGAGATCTAATCGCTCCTGTACCCTTGGGTTGTTTGTAATGATGTTATTAGTTGAGTCGAGAATGATCTTGAATGAACCTGCCATGCTAGCCGAGGTGATGACGTCGCACTGATCAATGAGTTCCTCGATCGCGTCATCTGTCAGATCGGGGCAAGAATAACGGGGTCGTTCTGGGCTTGTTCCCTCCATGGAGAAGACGATCAAACAATGGCAGAAGGAAGGGTGAAGGAAAATGGAGGAGGGGGAAGAGTGTGCAAAAGTAGTTCCAAATTGAGAGGGAAAGGTGAAGAGACCGTGGATGTTTGCCATGATATACGAAGAGGCGCCCCGGCCTACATAGACGTCCGTTCGGAAATTGTACAAAAGTAGTCGCGGCTGTCTCACTAACATGTTGGAACGGGACCACATGTCAACGAAACATGGTGTGTCATTTCTCGTGCAAAATGCGATCTAGCCTTGTTGGCCCGAAGTGCCGCATTATTTCTCGACTTTATTCTTTTAATAGTGTGCCGTTGAGTTTTGAAACATGACTAACTGGTACTGTATGCAGAGAAAATATAAACTACTCTACCACTACTCCACCTCTAGTACTAGTAACATAGCAAGTAATATAACATATCCCAAGAAAAGTTTGCTTATGTGGCATGTAATTAATGAGGAGAGAGGTTAACATAATATGTAATATGTTACTGTAACATAACACATCCCAAGGCAAAATGAGTCTACATCTTAATAAATGATGGCTTGCATGATACTACCACACATATGTTACTCTCCACTATGAATGTAGTAACATAGACTAGTAACTTATACATGTTACTAGTCTAAGTTACATCCCACTATGACTAGCCTACCCCTTCTCCCTCACCAACGCGTGCTTGGTGGCTCGCAGCACGAGGAGAATCTTTTGCTTACAAGTGGTGGACATGCAGCAGTTCATTTGGTGTTAGATTCTAGAAGTACTATTGTAGTACCATCATTATTGTTCGACGTCTGGAAGAGGAGAAGAGCCAAGGGCAAGGTCACCTACTAACCTAGTACAGTAGTATACTATAGCCAAAGCTGGTCCTCCTTTTTAGAGCATGGTTAATGAATATAGGCGGCTCTTGTAGCAGCACATCATTTAGAGCAAGTACTCTCTTCGTAGGAACAGAGGAAGTGAAAAAAAAAGTTAGAGTAGATGCTAGATTGCCAATTAAAACATGATTACATAGGAAGAAATCCTATAGCTTTCTATCCTATGAATCAAACGACCAATGTAGGAAAATTATGAGGGGGCTCTCTCCAACAGTGTTCCTCGGCTCGCACCTAGCATCACGGTAGTCGAACTTGAAGTCATTCATCTGTTACATGTGGCATCCCAGATCTGGACACAAGTTGACATACACTGCCAAGGATAATGTTATCCTCAAAGCCGGACATACACGGTCAAGGTCCACGATCAAGGGGGTAAGGGCGGACGTGACCTCTCACTGCGTGCGCCATTTGAAGCGGAGCACCGACCGAGGGCGCCGTCCACTGCACTCCCTACTGTACCCGCCTCCTCACCGCATTCAAAAACCTACATTTACTAGCAAGATGCCCATGCGTTGCACGGAACATCAAGATGCATTTGTATGAGTAGTTTTGCAAAATTATGAGTGAAGGACTTATTTCCAAATGTTGAGTGGGTCTGGGTATCTTTTTGCAAAATTTCCATTGTTTCCTTCATATCCGTCAGATATAAATCGGACGGCTTATATTGCAGCATTGCGGGCACACCATCATCACTAACTCTGTTTTTTATAAGAGTAGAGATAGAGAAACCCGCGTGGAATGCGAGAAACCCACTCCGGACACACACGTCCGTTCAGGAGCAGGACACCGGCCTAGCTCCTCATTCCACCATTTTCTCCACTCTTTCGGCGGCATCCGACGAGCAGGAAGAGTAGTTCTCCGACATAAAAGCCATCTGGGTGGCTCGCCGAGCTCGGCAGTTATGAGTGAGGCAGCATGGTACTCCACCTACCTCGCCTAGCATGTGAGAGGCAGTTGCCGCACTAAGCCAGTGCGTGGTTATGCAGCTGGTCGCTCCAACATAGCTCGAGGGAGAGTGCCGACTTGCTCCATGTCGGCTTGTCGGTGAGCTCGGCGGGACGAGCATTGTCGCTGCCCTCGACGCCGCCGCATCGTATAGCGCCTTCAGTGTCTGCGGCTGTGCCATCTGCCGTCAACGCGCGCATAGCCATGCCATGTAGGCAGAGAAAGAAGCCGCCGTGGATGTCGATTTTCGTGGAACCTGCTGTTAGCTGACCTCACAGTGCTCCAGGTATTTCTACATTTGTAACTAGGTACTCCCTCTGTTTCTTTTTAGTTTGCATATAAGATTTGTTTAAAGTCCAACTTTGTTAAGTTTGACTAGCTTTGTAGGAAAATATATCAACATTCACACTATGGAATCAATACTATTAGATGTATGATGAAACTAATTTTCATAACATATAACATTAGTATTGTATATGTTGATATTTTTTGTACAAAGTTAGTCAAACTTTACAAAGCTTGAATTTGACCAAATTTATGCAGACTAAAAAGAAACGGAGGGAGTTGAATGACTAACACAAGATGAAATAAGCTTATTCATACGCTGACTTATGTTTGTAGTGTGGAACGAGCCTGTCATGTGTGGAGGAGCAAACAAGCACTGTAGCCGTGTCGTCAACCCAAGATAAAAGGGTCTGAGTCATTGATGGCCTGGCCGGCGAATACGGGTCGTGCAAACGGCGGTGCATTATTTTGGTGGAACTGCACAAAAAAGATATCAGGGTTAGTCAGACAAATTTCTACAGCCACACGGAAGGAATTGCGCTCATCAATTGGATAGAATTTCCTCCATGCCATCATAGGAGATCCCAAGGTGGAAATCAACTAACCACCTATAAAGTAATGCATAGTCTTCCTCACGCAGGTTAGTACCCCCTTCATCCAGATGATCATGCTTTGTCATGCCGAGCTATTGATATGTGCTACTATTTTGAGACACCTTTTAAGTACAACACTTTCCTATCTTTTCACATTCAGTACAATCAAGATGATTTTAGTGGAACTGCACAAAATGGCCTAATGTTGAGTGATCTCTATTGCCTCCTCTGTTTTCTGTAATGGGTCTGCGTAAATTGCAAGATGAGCCAACATGCTCAAAGTGCATGAAACATTGAGCAGAAAGAAGCATGCCTAGGAAATTAATGTGTGCGTAGGGAGGCCCTTTGCTCAGAGAAGCATCGATCATGTTTTCTTTATTTCTACACCTTCTCATAGCTTCTCTCTTGGTTATAGGCTTGTGAATCAATTAGATGCGTAAACATGCTAAACTTAAGTGCTTGTGAATGTTAGCTAGTATGCATACCGTATCTTGTGAAGCTTAGTTTGAATGTTAGTGTGTCAACCTTTACAATCTATGTATATTGTGGGCATGTTATTTGACCCCTCATTTTGCCGCACTACGACCACTGTGAGTGTCTGCATGCAGTACACCTTCCTCTAATTTGGTGGATGTCAAGCTGGCCCGGAAAGGAGCAATAACAATTTTTAAGTTGATTTTTTTACAGATGAGGAGCCATAATTAAGATAGAGTCGTCTCTTTTTTTGTTTCGAATGGGCAATAAGCTAGAGAGTGTCTCTAATGGGCTGCCTCTAGTGTTAAGGGCCTCCAGTACGAAACACGGGCAGCCGACTAGGCTGATACAAAAGCCTATCCATCTTAAAGCCTATTTGTTTTCTTTTGCGAGGAAAAGCCCATATTTCTTAAAGAGGGGGCGATCCCAGAAAAACCCTCCTACCTCCTCGCTTCCACTTATACTGCAGCTTGCTGGACTCTCCCGCTTTCGTCGCCCCCCGATTCTCCTCGCACCCTATCTTCCTCACTCGTATAGAAAACCCCGGCTCACCTTCTTCGTCACCCGTACAAAAACGCCTGCTCCTCTTCTTCCACCCTTACAGAAAACTCCAGCCCTCCTTGTTCTGCACTCGCACTGTCACTAGGCTCGTCTCTGGCTACTCTGCTCAAATCCATGAGCTCGATGCGCCGCCCTAAAGGAAAATGGAGTCGGTTGGCCCCAGCGCCCAAAAGATGGGGCTTCCGCTAGCGGCGATGCCGGTTGTAGATCCCGCACCCGGCAGCGCCGGGAGAAGCAGCGAGCCACCCCCACCCGGATCTGAGGAACCGGTAGAATCTTCGGTTGACCGCATCAGCGATCTTCCAGATCACATTCTTGGAGAGATCATCTCGCCCCACCAAGGATTGCTGCCTCACACAAGTCCTCTCAACTCAGTGGTGCCCTCTATGGTGCACCGCGTCCCTCAATCTCGACTGTCATCAGATATCTGTGCTTCCTGAATATGATCTTGTCAGAGCCATTGTCTCCTCTAACCAGCAAGGCCCCATTCAACACCTCTGCATCCCGACATGCTACCTGCTGTCCATACCCTGCATGGTGGACGCTTGGCTGACATCCCCTGAATTCAAAGAAACTCCAGCAGTTCGAGTTCTACCATTACCACAAAAGTTTCATACCCCGAACCGAACTCCAAGAATTTGTGCCCACACCTCCGCTGTCCATCTCATGGTTATCCTCCTCTCTCCACACCGCCACCTTCGCCTAGTGCCATCTACTAGATGATCTGGTACAAATGCTTCGACTCCCACTGGTAAAAAACTTTCACTTGATGTGGTTTATCTGTCGGAGGCCTAACTACATAGCATCATCCACTCCAGTTGCCCAGCCCTGGAGCGCTTGCTGATTGTTTTGGGAATAGAAATCCCTATCAATTGTGTACAAATAAAGTCGCCTCACCTTAAAAGCATTAGAATTTGTTTTGAAGGACAACAGCTCATCATCAAAGATGCCCCTTCACTTCAAAGGCTGCTCCTTCATTATTGTTATAAACCTTCTAACATAACTATCGTCTCTGCGCCCAAACTGGAGACCTTGGGTGTAATTCGTGATCCGTTTAATGATCACAACAAGTTGGTGTTTGGCTCCTCACTTTTTTCAGTACCGTATATTATCATCTACATAATTGTAATCATAAGCTTCATTTTTCATTTGTGAAGTTTTATATCATCTTGGAGTACACTTTGGGTACTAATATTATGTTATATGCTCAATGAAGAGTTCGTCCATGGATAGCCTATCAATGCTGCTGGATTCTTTCAAGATCTTATATATCGGAATGTTTAGTTATGATCTGAATATAATTATTGTCTTGCTGCGATGCTTTCGATGTCTGGAGAATTTATATATAAAGTGATGATTTCATGCACATTGAAAGCCTGTATATATTGTGCTAGAATTAACCGTTCAACTATCTCTGTTTCGACATGCTCTTTTTTCAGACCTTAACTATTTCCAATCTTCATGTCTACTTAGGCACTAACACATGGAGAAAAACATATAACCAATCGGTGACGTAATAAGCACCATGATTTTCTCAGTTCTCATGTCAGTCGTTTCAGGAAAATAATGATGGAAAGATATGCATCCAACGAGGCAAACATAAGCTTTGTCTCATTCTTCTTGTTGAATGTGAGGTTACTATTGTCCATGAGGCTCAAGTTTTTCGACAGGAGATTTCTCATGGAAGGACATGTTGAACAGCAAAAAAGAAGTTTCAGGTGGACAAATGGGCTTCTGAACATGCTCGGCTTCTATTTACAGCAACTTGTAGTCATCCTCCAATAGATTTTTTTGCACAGGATGTTGATTTTATGGATTAGACCAATCCATTTGTTTGTGGCTACCAAAAAAGTGGTTGAGTTAGATGTTCTTGCAATGTTCAATCTAGGTTTTGTCTAAATTTGATGAACAATTAATCCTTGGGCATTTTATACCATTTGTAAGCTTGAGTTACATATTGTTGCCCTCGTACTCAAAGGCGGTTCTAGGCCCCAGGCAGCCATGGCCTTGGCCAGGGTCGTGGTGGATTTTTTTTTATTTTGAGAGGGAACAAATTATATTCCACTTAAACTTGGGAAGCTATATCAGCATTCACCAAGATAGAAACAAAATCTGGGGCAACATTCGCCCACACATGGAGGTGTTCAGCAGCTTCCATAGCAAACTGGGTCAAAGCATGCGCCACATGGTTACAGTTTCGGGAACAAAACATGAATTCAGAGAAAACAAAGGAGGCATGGCACATGCTTCTTGCTTCTCCGAAGAGAACTCCCAGCTCCGCAGCGTCATAGCCCCGGCCTTTAACTGCAGAAATCATTGTCAAACAATCCGATTCAAGACTGATACATTGCGCACCCTGGTCAGTTGCCCCTTCAATAGCTCACATACAAGCGATCACTTCAGTGTGCAGTGCAGATCTTACATGGTTCATCTTGCCAGCAGCTGCCGCCAGGAAATCACTAGTTTCGTCTCTCGCAATGAAACCCCATGCACCAGTCTCAGACTCCGCATGAAAAGCAACATCCATATTGATCTTGATCAAGTTTGTAGCTGGAGGCATCCAAACCTGGGGTTATTGCGGCTGGGGTGTTTTTTTGAATGTTCATTGAAGTGAGATCAGTCAAGTGTTTTGTGATAAAAGAATTATTTCTGCTGTCGTCTTATGTTCTTCACCTGCATTGGCTTTGTTCCTCGATGTCCACCAGTCCCAAAGGAGAACAACAACACACATCTTCTTTTCTTGTTGCATAGCGCAAACATGGCGTATCATATCTTGATGATCTTGACAATGGCGTGGTGAATTTCTTCTTTGTTAACTGTAGCATACTGTAGCAGAAATGATACTGTAGCTCACTGTAGTTACATTCCTTACCTGGGAGATAGGCTGAACCTAGCTCCGCTACTACTTGTACTCCCTTCCGCCTGCCACTACACTACCGCATCTTCCACGGCTCCTGTTTGTTCCCGTCTGAGGCCTCGCCGTCGTTCTCCGCCTTGATTCGCTCAAGGGGCCCACCACTATCTGGTGTTGTCAACATGGTCAACAACAAATGGGAATCAAGAGACGACTGTACATGGAGATGCTGATAGTAGGGACCCACCAGGGTCCTTGCATTATGCAAGCAGGTGCCTTGTTAGTAAAAGCCAAAAAAAACTTTGTCCTAATTGTTTGAAAACTAGGTCCAACGCCATTGTCAATGTAGTCAATAAACGAGAAAATTACACAACGAGCGGATAAACCAGGGACCCAGTAGCTCACCCAGTTGTTTTTTAGTTTTAGAGACAGAGGTCAATCAACTGCGGGCTGTGTGGGGGTTGTGGCCCATCTAGCCCATCCTTACGCTTTTATTTAAGCACATGAAGAGTCCAGTTCCTCTGCTAAAAAACATGACGAGCCCAGTTGATATCTTTTTCTTTCTAAAAATGGCTAGCTCAGTTACTTTTTTGGAGAATACCCAACCGAGGCCTACTTGCTTTTCTCAGCCCTGCTGGGCTGCAAATCTTTCAAGACGAGGAGGGATGTAGGTAGTAAGAAATGGGCTTCCACCGAAAATGGGCTATAAGTTAGTAAGAAATGGGCTGTAAATTTTTAAACCTAAGCCAACCAGCAATTACATTAAGATATTGTTTTTCTAGATTTCTCTACTCTTATAAAAAGCAGAAAATGGTGGAAGGAGGAGCTTGGTCGGCGTCCTGCTCCTGAACGGACGTGTGTGGCCGTATTGGATTTCTCGCATTCCACGCGGGTTTCTCTATCTCTATCTATATATCTACTTTCTTCTATATCCACGCGAGTTGGTGATGATGGTGTGCCTCCCATCCTGCAATATAGGTCGTCCGATCTATATCTAACGGATAGGAAGGAAACTATGGCAATTTGTGCGCACTCCTCTCCACATTTGCAGCTAAGGCCTTCCCTCGTTCATCCTTTTTCTCCTGCAAGATAAACTACTTATACAAATGCATCTTGATGTTCCGTGCAACGCACGGGCATCTTGCTAGTCAAGATTTTTAATTTCAATCATTTTTTTGTGGAGATTTTTTTGAATTTTATATTGATATAATGTTTAAAAAATTATTTTTAACGTGACTCGAAATTTCGTGATTAAAAGAGTTCAGACCCCACTGAAATATGCAAATTTTCGTTGAATTTTTTAGCAGTGCCGAAAATATGGTTTGTAATGCTAATAAAAAGAATATGGGCTTCAAAATACCCTTAAGAATTAGCAAATGGGCTGTAAATTATTGAAAGTAATGGCTAATGGGCTGTATGCTGTTTTCCACAGATTTTCAAGATTTTAAATTTCAATAATTTTTTGTGGAGATTTTTTTAATTTTATTTTGATATATGTTTTAAAAAAATATTTGTAACGTGACTCGAAATTTCGTGATTAAAAGAGTTCGGACCCCACCAAAATATGCAAAATTTCTTTGAATTTTTTAGGAGTGCCCAAAATATGGTTTGTAATGCTAATAAAAAGAATATGGGCTTCAAAATATCCTTAAGAATTAGAAAATGGGCTGGAATTTATTGAAAATAATGGCTAATGGGTTGTATGTGTTTTCCACAGATTTGGAGGCTGATTTCTGGGCCTACTTGGTTGACGATGACGCTATCCTAAATTTTTTTGACGCGTACGCAAGTCTTTGTCAACTTAGTCAAGACAGAGTAGTGACTGTTGGATGTCCATCCAACGGCCGTCGTGCTTCTTCAATCTCTGATCTTCCTGCTCCAGCCGCCTAAACCAGCGCCGGCGGGACTGCCTGCTCCCTCCTCCCGTGGCCGGCTGTGCTGCCGCTAGGCCATTGCTCTACCCACCTGCACATCGTGTTATTTTCCTACGATGTCAGCCTCACCCCGCAGCCGACCAGTCAGCCCTCGTACTCCCCTCAGCATGGGCATCCGCTGATGTGGCTTCGTCGGCTCCGGGTCATTCCCTTCCTGGGCCTCACCCTCATCCACCGCGTTTGTGCTCTCGGAGTGGCGTGGTTAACATGGTCAACAAACAACAGCCATCAGAACAGGGATGTTAGTGGAGAGGCTGATAGTAGGGACCCACACAACCAAGTGCCGCCTTATTACGCGAAAATGGTGGGGCTTCTCCGGGTCGTCCCAGGCTAGGGCCTTGCCGTCTTCCACCGCCCTGGTTCTCTCGGCGCCGTGGTCAACATGGTCAACAAACGACATCCATCAAAAGACAACTGTACATGGAGAGGCTGACAGATGGGTCCATGGCCGCACACAAGGAAGTGCCTCCATATCACGCACACAAAAAAAGAATACTCCCCTGCTAGCTGGGACCCACCATAGTGGGAGGCTGACTTGTGGGCCTACTAAGTTGAGGTGGACGGAGGGCTTTGTCAACTTAGTCTATATGAACGATTCAAGCTCTAGTAACTATGCGATGTCCATCCAAAGGTCGTACTGCTTCTTCAACCTCTGGTCTTCTTGCTCCATCCGCCCACCCCGGTCGTGCCGCGTGCTCCTACCTCCCGTGGCCGGATGTGCTGCCGCGGAGGCCTCACTGCTCCCTACTACTCCCACTGCTGGCCAGGCCATCCCTCTACTCACCCACACCCCCTGTTATTCTGGAGCGACGGCAGCTTCACATCGCAGCCGAACCATTGGACCCTCGTACTCCTCTCCACGTGGGCATCCACTGCTGCGTCTTCCCCGGCTCCGTGTCGTCACCTTCCTAGGCCTCGCCGTCGTCCACCGCCTTGGTGCTCTCGGCGTGGCGTGGTCAATGTGGTCAAGGAATGACTTCCATCATAAGAGTACTATACATGGAGAGGCTGACAGCTGGGTCCACGGTTGCAGCAAGGAAGTGCCTCCTTATTACGCACAAAATAATGATTCCTCCACCTGACAGCAGGGACCCACCAGACGGGCCACCGTATTTTGCAAAAAATACATTTCCCCCCTGACTGCTAGGACCCACATGCTACATCTTCGCACGCTTGGTCGCGAACATGCCTGATAGTCGGGACCCACCTAGTCGAAGCCCACGTAGCGTTGTCATTCTGGTCGCGAATGTGTACGTACATACTGGTCGATCTGTCTGTCTGTAGGCTGCAGGGATGAACCGTGGCCTTTTAAGGAAGGGCACGTGTCGTAGTAGAGGCGCGCACTTGTCGTAGTAGAGGCCCACACGTAGCACGTACACGTATGTACAACCAGGGTGCAAGAAATTAAATACGGCCATGTACGTACATATGAGCAGGGTTTCGAACCCCTACTTGTGCATACGTATGGCCAAGGCTCATGTACATGGAGAGGCAGCGATGGCGTCCTGTTCATGTGCAGCCAACCGGCTGCGTCGGAACAAAGAAACTGCATCGTCGTGTTCATCAGGAGCCAACCAACTTGGATGGAACACCCAAAACGAGGTCTGGCGTGCCGCAGAAGGGAGGAAACGGGCCTACTAGGACCGCATACATTCAAAACGGAGTCCTGTTCATTGAGAAGGTTCTGGTGTACCGCAAAGGGGAGGAAACGGACTTGTGTTCCACTGCATACGGTCGAAACGGGGTCCTGTTGATCGGGAGGGGTGTGGCGTACAGCAAAATGGAGGAAACAAACTTGTGTTGAAGCGCCTACGATCGAAACGGGCTACTATTCATTGGGAGGGGTGTGGCGTATCGCAGAATGGGACTCCACGGGCTACTGTTAATCTCCATCGTTGACCTCCTCCAGCCTCCATAGGCTGCTCCTGTTCATCCAGCCTCCACTGCTCCTCCACCGGCTACTGTTCAACCAGCTCTCTCCACGGGGTCCTGTTCAACCACCCCTCCACGGGCTACTGTTCATCCAGCCCTTTATCGGCTACAGTTCAACCAGCCCTCACGGGGTCGTCCTATTCATCCACCCCCAACCGGTCGATCAGTGTCCTGTTCATCCAGCAGCAACGGCCTCCACTCCCCCACGGGGGCCTGTTCATCCAACCCCCACTGGGAACTATTCATCCAACCTCCAACAACACTCACTGTTCATCAATAAGCAGCAGGTTCGATGGGCTTCAGTTAGCAGCAGTAGCAAAGGAATTGCTCGATCGGGTTTAGTTAATAACAAGGGATCGATCGGGGTTCAGTAACGTAGCTAGTGCAATCGCTCGGGTTCAGTAGGCGAATGCCTCGCTCGGGTTCAATTAGAGCCCAATGCCTTGCAACCACGCACGTACGTGCACGAGAGAAACGTGCATCGTTCAGCCCCCGACCACCCACCGTAACCGGTAACGCCCCGATATTTTCCTCGCCCTCGCTTTTACCATGTTTTTTCCTTCATGGACGGCCCAAAGAATGTCATGCAACTGCGTCTATGGCCCGCCCAAGATGAAAAGCCCATTTACTATCATGATTTTTTGTCATAGAAGTAGGAGCCCACCACATCTATGATGATACCGGGTTTTGTCACAATTATCGTCATAGAAGTGTCATAAGCATGACAAAAAATTCTTTCGGCCAAAATGTCATGGATGTGTCTTTTTTCTGTAGGGTTGGAGTGGAACTGGCAGGCTTCACATCTGGTGACTAGCTCGACCACATCTTGGAGTGCCATGGGCCAGTAGAAAGCTTGTCGGAAAGCTTTCCCAACCAAGGATCTTGATCCAATATGGGAGTCACACATGCCCTTGTGAATTTCTACCAGTAGTTCCAGCCCCTCTTCCCGGCAAATGCACTTCAATTTCACACCATTCGGCCTTCTTCTAAACAAAGTGTCATCTATAAACTAGTGCATACTAGAACGTCGGGCTATTCTTTCAGCTTCATCTTGCTCTTCGGGAAGTTCTCCTGTTTGAAGGTAATGGACAATTTGTCGTGCCCAAGTTGGAAACCGTGGCTCGACAACTAGAACCAACGGTACCTCATCATTCGTGGGAGCGCTTACCTCGACCACAAGGACTTGTGGTTATGTGGAAGAGTTCAGCTCACCAAGCAAAGTCGAGTCGTTCCCGATAGCCTCAGTACCTGCGTCCCCGGGAGGCCCTACCGGGAGAGGCTTGCCAGAGTCCAACTTCCTCCTTTTTATGGCCATCGTCAATGGAGATACTAAAGGTTGAGTTAGGTGATGCACAAAAGTCCCTGGTTCCACAGAGAGATTTTGTGCTACACACTTTGACAAATAATCGGCAATGCCATTTTCCGCATGCAATACGTGTTTTGTTTGAAATCCATCAAAGTGTTCCTCCAACTTTCTCATTTCCTCAACGTACGCCTCTAGTAATGGACTCTGGGAATCCTTGTTAACCTGCCTCACCACAAGCAATGAATCTCCATGAATGATCAACTTCTTGATTCTCAACTCTACTGCAATTCTAAGCCCGGCGAGGAGCCCCTCATACTCGGCAGTGTTGTTGGTAGACTTCTCTCAGGGAAAATGGATTTGCACCACATATTTAAGGTGTTCTCCAGTGGGCGCGACAAGAAGCACGCCATCTCTTGCGCCTTGCAGCGAGAAAGCATCGTCAAAATACAAGATCCACTCCTAATGCGCCTCCTTATCGAGGATAAGTGTGTTATCTCTTCATCTAGAGTGGGCATCCATTCTGTAATGAATTCTGCCAGTGCTCTGCTCTGAATAGTTGAGGTACTTTCGTACTTCAGGCCAAAGCTTCACAGTTCTAGTGCCCATTCAACTATCCTGCCGGCAGCTTCAGGGTTCCTCAGTATGCGTATCGTGGGCTTGGAAGTAGTGACATAGTTTCCTCGAGGCCATGATGATCAGCTTTTGCACTCCAGAGTACCTTGACCTAGCCCCCCTGTAACAGGGAACTGACAAAGTACACTAGCCGTTGCACTATCTTCTTCTTTGTTGTGACTTCAAAACTACTCCTGCTGGCTTGCTCTACTTCTCCTTGATCTGTACTCAATCTTGCCATGTCTGGTTCAGTTTCTTTTCTAGAGAGGACAGTAGCTACAGCTGCTCCTTTGCCTACTTCCTGATGCACCACAAGTGATGCACTAACCACATGATTAGTTGCCGCTAAATACAGCAACAATGACTCTTGTGGTTTAGGAGTGATCAGGCACTACTAGGGAAAACCTTATACACAGAATCTTAGCAGCAGCGTGGTTTAAAAACAGATGCTACTGCTAATTAGCAGTTGCGGTCTTCAGGAAACCGCGCTACTAACAGCCCAGTAGCAGTAGCGCTCTAGGTGAAACAAGCGCTACTACTACAATTGCCACGGTGTTGCCTCCAAGCTAGATATAGTAGTAGCGCCCTTCTTCCGGATGCGCTACTGCTAAAGTACTTAGTAGCAATGTTTTTCCCCAAAACTCGTTGCTGCTAAGTATCATCCCTGACGACTAATTAAGTTTAGTCCCATACTGCTAAGCGAACAAGATGTCTACCACCTTAAATATGTTACTTCTCAAACTATCTCGAGCACTTGTTCTTCATCGAACTATATGTGTAGAATTTGTGGCTGCAATATGAATCCACGCCTGTACCTATACAGGTACAGTGAGGATTCATGTTGACTATTTAGATTCTACACAAAAAGATCAATGATGACCAATGTATATATTTGATGCTTTTACATGCTTAGACTTAGCACTAGCATTTTTTCTTGACAAAGTGTTGCTAGTATAGGTCTTAGCGAGAGCGCCCCCGCACTGCGCTCATCGCTAAAGCAAAACAAACACACAGTCGCCCCCCTTGCGCTCATCTCTCAATCGTCCCCCGCCTGACGCGCTGCACTGCAGTTAGGGTTTCTCCTCCGCCACCGCCGCCACAGGTAATGCTCCTCCCCCTCTTGCCGCCCCTCCGCTGCTCCTCCACCCTCTCGCCGCCCACTCTATCGTTGCATGAGCTCGGCCGGCGCCTTTGGCCGATCGCCTCGATCCCCGCCACCGTTGTCGTCGCCCCCTCTCGTAGGAAAGTCACCGGCCTTCCCCTCGTTAGCACCCCGGACCGAGGTCACCATGCCATCCCCCCTCCTCGACGGCACCCCCAGAGGGCTGCCCTACCTAGATGCAGTGAGGGCTTACGAATTTCATATGGATAACTAGATGCTTTTTGTTTTTCTATAATAAGTTATTTTTTGCAAAATCTAGGTGCCAATTTAGTTGAAATGCTTTGGTAGGTGGTACCGTGATCTGCTAGATATTGGTTTTGATACAAGTACTTAGTTTGCAAGTGCTAAGTTAATCCCAATTAAATTTGCCACTTGTTTTTTTATCAGTTATCTTAGGAAATAGGGGCCAAATTAGACAAAATGTGTCTTGGTAGGTGGTACCTTGATTTGGTAGATAACTTATTACAGATCTTAGGATTATACCTTTGGTAGGGGCCAAATTGTTTTTTCGGCAATAGGTGCCACTGAAATGCTTTCGTAGGTGATACCTTGTCATCTTGTATGTTACTAGATCTTAGGATTATAATTGTCCATCAAATTGCTTCTCGCAGAAGAATCTCTTCATCCAATTGCGAGCTTGTTGTTTACTTTCTGGGATCGGGTTCCACTATGAAAATATAACTGAAGAAGTACCAAAAATAGCACGTGCTATTGTTTTTCTTTCCTGTGAAGATCGTTAATCCTTTGCTCATATTGCTTTAGGAAAATGGCGCCACAACCACCACCACCATGTCGACTGTGCAAGTCAAGGTGCGCCAGCAGCCTTGCAACTGGCAAGCTGTTCGACATCTACTTCTAGCCGAGTTTTCGTCATGTGGCGGTAAGAAATTGTATGAAATGTAACAACTATTTTATTTTTATTGTTGGCATTACTGCATTGTGTCATTTTGCTTATTTTACACAGATCGTCCCATTCAATGTGAGGTTGAAATTCAACAAGCTGACAGGAGACACTGTGACATTTGAGGCTCCTGGGGGGGCGTACACTATGGAGGTCAAGAAAGAACGTAATATGTCGCGGATTGGAGAAGAAGGATGGGCCTGTTTCCTTGCCCGCATGCGTCTTACTAGTGGTGAGTTGATCAGCTTCTCCTTTAGAGCAGAAAGACCCAAGCTGGCTGTCATTTATATCAACCTAGTGGAAGATGATGAAGATGACAAAGATGATGAAGATGATGAAGATAATGAGGACCCACTCCATGAAGATGATGAGTGTTGGTGTCAAAACTGGCGGATCTTGGGTAGGGGGTCCCGATCTGTGTCTCCAAGGCTGATGGTAACAGGAGACAAGGGACACAACGTTTACCCAGGTTCGGGCCCTCTCGATGGAGGTAAAACCCTACTTCCTGCTTGACTAATATTGATGATATGGGTGTTACAAGAGTTGATCTACCACGAGATCGTAGAGGCTAAACCCTAGAAGCTAGCCTATGATGATTATGATTGTGATCATCCCTCTAAGGACTGAACCCTCCGGTTTATATAGACACTGGAGAGGGCTAGGGTTTACATGGAGTCTGTCACAAGGAAGGAAATATAATATCTGGATCGCCAAGCTTGCCTTCCACGCAAAGGAGAGTCCCATCCGGACACGGGACGAAGTGTTGAGTCTTGTATCTTCACGGTCCAACAGTCCGGCCAAAGCATATAGTCCGGGCTGTCCGGGTACCCCCTAATCCAGGACTCCCTCAGTGGCCCCTGAACCAGGCTTCAATGACGATGAGTCCGGCACACAGTTTTGTCTTCGGCATTGCAAGGCGGGTTCCTTCTCCAAATACTCCAAAAATAATTATCGAACACTTGAATCGTGTCCGGATCTGCAAGATGATCTTCATACACCACCATAGAGAGAATGATATTTCACAAATATAATCTACTGACAACTTTTGACAACATGACATGATGCTACGATCGGATCATTATTCGAACCGTTTTCCCATGACTAGCCACAGCACATATTGCGAGGAGGTTTCCTCTGCATGTCTTGCCGAAGCAGAGATCGTGTCCCCTTATCACGGGACTCTCATCAATACGGGTGTGGGTAGCCCAACCGTATCGCTAATTGCGGCAAGTGGGGAATGAGCAGGTTCCACCAGGCAAGTAGGGAGGCGCAAAAGCTTTCATCGCCTCTATAAAGAGATAAGGTCTCTTCTTATCACCCACGCCTTTTCCTTCCGCTAGTCCATTCGCATCTATCCGAGCCCTAGCGCCTAGGCACTCTTCTTCTCCACCGAAGAGAGGTTCTCTGAAGATGTCCGGATCCGGAGCGGGAGGCAAATGGATGGCCTCTACCATCCAGGAGAAGGATATCAAGAGGCTCCGAGAGGCCGGGTACCTGGCCAAAAAGATTGGCCACCGTCTTCCGCTGGCTGGACAGATCATCCCTACTCCGGAGCCCCACAAGAGGGTCGTGTTTCTTCCTCATTTTGTGGGCGGGCTCGGGTTTCCCCTTCACCCATTCGTTCGCGGTATCATGTATTATTACGGGATTGACTTTCGTGATATGTCCCCTAATTCTTTCCTTAACATCTCGACGTTCATCGTTGTGTGTAAGGCTTTTCTCCAAATTTCTCCTCACTTCGGCCTATGGTTGAAGATTTTCAATGTGAAGCCCAAGGTGGTGAGTGGCGAGTACGCCGAGTGCGGCGGCGCCACGGTAAGCAAGATGCCCAAGGTTGTATGGCCAACGGGTGCCTTCAATGACTCCGTCAAGGAGTGGCAGCAGCACTGGTTCTATATCATCGAACCGCGCGGCAAAAAGTGGGCTGCGGCTCCTGATTTCAGATCCGGAGCCCCACTGCGGCTCACATCCTGGCCCGAGAAGGGCCTAAACTAGTCCTCGTCCGATGAGCTGTCACTGCTCCAGACGTGCATCCAGAGTGTGGTCGACAAGGATGTCCAACTCGTCGACGTAGTCCAGGTGATGTTAGTTCACCTGGTTCTCCCTTGCGAGCGTCGAGCCAGCAATTTGTGGGAATATGACCCAACCGCGCACCAGACCCTACGGGAGCTCTATGGTTCCTCCCACAAGGATATCTGGAAGGTGCTCTTTAAGTCCGGCAAATCATGGCCGGGCTCCGCAGAGGACCGTGGGTATCAATTATCCCACTCTGCAAGTCCGGTAAGTTATTGTTGTGCTCTGTCCATCCATGCTTCAGTTGGCATGTCCTGAGGGAGACACTTTTATCATGCTTTATCATAACCCCAGGGATGGATAAAAAGGGTGGAGCGGATACACTGTCCTGCCCATCTGCCGGAGGAACCGGCCGGACCTCTTCTGACAAAGATGCTGGTCCCAGCGCCTTACGAGGTGCCGAAGAAAGAGGCTTCCAAGAAGGTCAAGAAGACCTGGAGTGGCCTCCGTCGTCGTGATGCTTCAGACGCAAAATCCGAAGACTCCAGCGACCATCCCTCCTCCGAAGACGAAGAGGAGGAGAAGTGATGTCTACTACACAACCTTCTTCTTGTAGACGTTGTTGGGCCTACAAGTGCACAAGTTTGTAGGACAGTAGCAAATTTCCCTCAAGTGGATGATCTAAGGTTTATCAATCCGTGGGAGGCATAGGATGAAGATGGTCTCTCTCAAACAACCCTGCAACCAAATAACAGAAAGTCTCTTGTGTCCCCAACACACCCAATACAATGGTAAATTGTATAGGTGCACTAGTTCGGCGAAGAGATGGTGATACAAGTGCAATATGGATAGTAGATAAAGGTATTTGTAATATGAAAATATAAAAACAGCAAGGTAACTAATGATAAAAGTGAGCGTAAACGGTATTGCAATGATAGGAAACAAGGCATAGGGTTCATACTTGTAACGCCCCGGATACAACTTTCCATATTCGTAACTCCAACTCTTGCCTTTTCCGGAGATGCTATATGATACTTCCTTCGTGGTTGGGTATTTGTCGTTTGTTTTGCATTTTGTTCTTATTATGCATCTCATCTCATGTCATCATCTGCATTTGGTCCGCATGTTTGTTAAAACTTGCATCCATTCGTGTTCCGCCGGTACTCTCCGTTGTCCGTTCTGAGCCCGACCACACTCGCACGCGCCCGCGGCACCTCCGAAATATTATTTTATAAGTGGCATAAAAATGTTCTTAGAATGGGTTGCAACTTGTCGTGCGGTCTTATTATAGTGTAGACAGAGCGCCTGTCAAGTTTCGTCGCATTCGGAGTCCATTTGTTAGCCCAACCGTTAAACTTAGCGGTACCGTTGCCGGTACCTGCGTCAGACGTTTTCGGTATCCGGAAACAGTTGCCGGGCTGCATTTCTCCCCTCTCCTCTCAGCCCAACCCTCTCATCACAGCCCACCTAGGCCTGCCTAACTTTCCTCTCCGACCGGAACCGTCGGATTGCGATCCGAGGGTCCCGAAACCCCTCCAAACCCCAATCCTAACCCCCTCCTTCTATAAATAGCAGCCCCCCTTCCAAATTTGGCACCCCTAACCCCTCTCCTCCTCGTTTTCGCAGCCTCCTCCCACCTCGGGGGCCGCGCCGCTGCCTTCCCCCTCCAAATCCAGCGCCAGCCACCTCACCCCCGCCACTTGTCGCTGCCACTTGGCCTCTTCCCGTGCCGCCACCTCGCCGCCCAGACGCGCGCGAGCCAACCAGGCGCTGCCACGTCGCGCCCCTGCTTCCCCCGCCTTCGCGGCCCGTGCAAGCCCATCTGGGCCGGGTCGGCCCGACCTCAGCGCCCAGCGCCCTCGCCTCGCCTCGCCTCCTCCCGTTCGCCAGCCCTGCCGTCCAGCGCCTCCGCCGCCTTGCCGCTTTTGCCTTGCCAAGGCGCGCCACCGAACCCCACGGGCTTCGCCTGTCGCCGACCACCTCCGTCAGTGCCGCCCCCTGTGCCTCCCTCTCCCTTCCTTCTCTCCCTCTGGTTTCTCTCTCTCTCAGATCTCTCTATCACCCCTTGCAGGAACCCCGCCGCCGCCGCCAGGAACCTCGTCGCCGGCCTCCCTCAGCCTAGGGAACGTCGGATCCGGCTGTTCCCTCGCCGGATCTGGACGCCAGCGCCGCCCCCATGGCCTCCTCTAGCCTCGCCGGCCCTTGCCGGAGCCCCGCCGCTGTCTACCGCCTTCGTTTCGATCGGGAGGAAGCACGAGCGCTCGGGCTCCTGCGCGTGGGCCCCGCAAGCCTAGGCCCGCAGCCGCATCCAGCGCCAGGCCCAGCGCCAAGGCCCAGCGCCATCCTCCCTCCACAGATCCAGCCGGCCCGCTTGCCCCGCCGGATTGCTGCCTCTTCCACCGACCGGGCCAGGCCCAATGTGAGCACAACCCCAGCCCAGCACCCAGCAGTTTCAGCCTAGTGTTGTTTTTATCCTGTTGCCGCGAATTTAGCATTTATCCAGGTTTTACAGATTTGCAGAAAAACCCCTAATGTTCATGCATCTAATAACTAATTAACCATGCATCATATTTAAATGATTTAAACATGTAAAATGCTTAGAATTTTGTGTAAATTAATAATATCCCACTTTCATCCATGTTTAAAATGTTTAAAATGATGTTTGTTTAAATTTGCTCAAACGCCATGCTAAAATGATTTATTTCATAACTAAATAACCGTAGCTCGGTTTTAAATAAACTTTATATGTAAATGGGGTGGAAAAATGCCTAGTTTAACGTGGTGCACTTTATTCTCCTGTTTAACAACTTTAAAATATGTTTTAGGGCAGAACAGTACCAAATTCATAAATTGCACATGAGGATTTTCCGGAATTATTGTTTGTAGTTCTGGCCTCATTTAAACTTGCCTAGATAGGTAGTTTAATTACGCTTCACCTCTTGCCATGTTTAACAACATTTAATATTGTTGGGTACATAACTAGGAGAGAACTAAATAATTGATGTGGTGTTTTGTCAATATGCAACTCGTTGCATATTGAGCTCCACTTAATTTGTAGGATTGTTTGTGCACTTTGCCATGCCATGCATATTTAAACCGGACATGCATCATCCTTGGTTGTGCATCATGCCATGTTTATGTGATGGTTGTTTACTATGTTGTTTGTTTCTTTCCGGTTGCCTCTCGTTAGCTTCGGTTTCGCTCCGGAGTTGTGAGGATTCGTTCGACTATGTCCATTTGTCTTCTTCATGGACTCGTTCTTCTTCCTTGCGGGATCTCAGGCAAGATGACCGCTACCCTGGATCTCACTACTATCATTGCTATGCTAGTTGCTCCGTTCTATCGCTATGCTGTGCTACCTATTACCTGTTTATCAAGCCATCCCAAATTGCCATGAACCTCTAACCTTTGACACCATTCCTAGCAAACCATTGATTGGCCATGTTACCGCTTTGCTCAGCCCCTCTTATAGCGTTGCTAGTTGCAGGTGAAGTTGAAGATTGCTCCATGGTGGACAGGGTTTATGTTGGGATATCACAATATCTCTTATATTATTAATGCATCTATATATTTGGTAAAGGGTGGAAGGCTCGGCCTTATGCCTGGTGTTTTGTTCCACTCTTGCCGCCTCTAGTTTCCATCATACCGGTGTTATGTTCCCGGATTTTATGCTCCTAACGCGGTCGGGTGATTTATGGGACCCCTTGACGATTCGCTTTGAATAAAACTTGTCCAGAAGGCCCAACATTGACTTTTACCATTTGCCTCACCACCACCTATATTTCCTTGGGAGTAATTAACCCAAGGGTCATCTTTATTTTAGCCCCCGGCCAATGCTTGTCTAAGTGTTGGTCCAAACTAGAGCCACTTGCAGCGCCACCTCGGGAAACTTGAGGGCTGGTTCTAGTTGTACGCGTCTTGCTCATCCGGCCGTGGCTCGAGACGAGATACGCGCGGCTACTATCGGGATGTCGGCACGCCCGGGAGGTCTTGCTGGTCTTGTTTTACCATTGTTGAAATGTCTTGATGTACCGGATACCGAGTCGATCGGAGTGTCTCGGGTGAAGGTCTATTCCTTCGATGATCGCGAGAGCTTGTCATGGGCTGTTGGGACACCCTCAGGGTTTAAACTTTCGAGAGCCGTGCCCGCGGTTATGTGGTAGATGGGAATTTGTTAATGTCCGGTTCTAGATAACTTGACACTTGATCCGAATTAAAACGCATCAACCGCGTGTGTAGCCGTGATGGTCTCTTCTCGGCGGAGTCCGGGAAGTGAACACGGTTTCTGTGTTATGTTTGACGTAAGTAGGTGTTCAGGATCACCTCTAGATCATTGCTAGCTTCACGACCGTTCCTTTGTTCCTCTTCTCGCTCTCATTTGCGTATGTTAGCCACCATATATGCTTAGTCGCTGCTGCAACCTCACCACTTTACCCCTTCCTTTCCCATTAAGCTTTGCTAGTCTTGATACCCATGGTAATGGGATTGCTGAGTCCTCGTGGCTCACCAGATACTTCCAAAACCAGTTTGCAGGTGCCGATGTTACCGAAAGCGGTGACGCAACAAGCTCAAGGAGGAGCTCGATGAAGATCTTGCCCTTTGTGTTATTTCGTTCTAGTTGATCAAGAGTGGAGCCCAGCTTAGGGTCGATCGGGGACCTTTGTCGCTTTTGGGGTTCTTCTTTTATTTTGGTTCCGTAGTCGGACCTTGATTGTATCAGGATGATGTAATGCTTTATTCATGTAATTGTGTGAAGTGGCGATTGTAAGCCAACTATGTATCTCTTTCCCTTATGTATTACATGGGTTGTGTGAAGATTACCTCACTTGCGACATTGCTTTCAATGCGGTTATGCCTCTAAGTCGTGCTCCGACACATGGGAGATACAGCCGCATCGAGGGCGTTACAATACTTTCACTAGTGCAAGTTCTCTCAACAGTAATAACATAGATAGATCATATAACAATCCCTCAACATGCAACAAAGAGTCACTCCAAAGCCACTAATAGCGGAGAACAAACGAACAGATTATGGTAGGGTACGAAACCACCTCAAAGTTATTCTTTCGGATCAATCTATTCAAGAGTTCGTACTAGAATAACACCTTAAGACACAAATCAACCAAAACCCTAATGTCACCTAGATACTCCATTGTCACCTCAAGTATCCGTGGGCATGATTATACGATATGCACCACACAATCTCAGATTCATCCAACCAACACAAAGTACTTCAAAGAGTGCCCCAAAGTTTTTACCGGAGAGTCAAGAAAATGTGTGCTAACCCCTATGCATAGGTTCATGGGCGGAACCCGCAAGTTGGTCACAAAAACATACATCAAGTGGCACGTGATATCCCATTGTCACCACAGATAAACACGGCAAGACATACATCAAGTGTTCTCAAATAAAGACTCAACCCGATAAGATAACTTCAAGAGGGAAACTCAATTCATCACAAGACAGTAGAGGGGGAGAAACATCATAAGATCCAACTATAATAGCAAAGCTCGCGATACATCAAGATCGTGCCATAGAGAGAACACGAGAGAGAGATCAAACACATAGCTACTGGTACATACCCTTAGCCCCGAGGGTGAACTACTCCATCCTCATCATGGAGAGCGCCGGGATGATGAAGATGGCCACCGGTGATGGGTTCCCCCTCCGGCAGGGTGCCGGAACGGGCTCCCAAGAGCTTTTTGGTGGATACAGAGGCTTGCGGTGGAGGAACTGCCAATCTATCTTCTCCGTGGATTTTTTTAGGGTACGTGGGACTATATAGGCGAAAGAAGTCGGTCGGGAGGTGCTCGAGGGGCCCACGAGATAGGGGGGCACGCCCAGTAGGGGGGCGCCCCCTATCTCCCAGCCTCCTCAAGGATCTTCTGACGTGAACTCCAAGTCTCCAGGATCATATTCTTCCAAAAAATCACGCTGCCGAAGGTTTCATTCCGTTTGGACTCCGTTTGATATTCCTTTTCTTCGAAATACTGAAACAGGCAATAAAACAGCAATATGGGTTGGGCCTCCGCTTAATAGGTTAGTCCCGAAAGTAATATAAAAGTGTATAATAAAGCCCGTAATCATTCAAAATAGATAATAAAATAGCATGAATGCTTCATAAATTATAGATACGTTGGAGACGTATCCGCATCCCCAAGCTTAATTCCTACTCGTCCTCGAGTAGGTAAATGATAAAGAAAGAATTTATGAAGTGTGAATGCAAGAAGGTGCACAAGTTTGATCAATGATAATTTCAATCACCTTTTGTAGCATGATAATATGTCATAACAGTAGTTCATCTCATAAAACTTCTCATGATAAAGTAACAAGCAATTCACATGTCAAAGTATAGACCATAAACTTTCTTGAAAACTAGCAAACTTCATTCTTAGTCATCAAACAATTGCAATTCATCTTATTTTCAGGAATAGCAAACTCCACATACTCAACAATCATATAGTCTTCTATAATTGTTAGCATTCACACAATACTAATGGTTATGTAGTTTCATTCGGACACTGAGAAAGATAGGGGCTTATAGCGTTGCCTCCCAATGTATTCACCTTTGGATGAAGTCAACAATAATAGTTCATGCTAACTTACATTCAATTCGATATATATATCAGGATCTTTTCAACACGAGGTGCTTGCCAATGAAAAAGGGAAAGGTGAAGATCACCTTGACTCTTGCATAAAAGTAAAATACATAAAGTAAAAGATAGGCCCTTCGTAGAGGGAAGCAGAGGTTGTCATGCGCTTGTAGGGTTGGATGCACAAAATCCTAATGCGAAAGAATGTCACTTTATACTGCCACTTGTATATGGACCTTTATTATGCAGTCCGTCGCTTTTATTGCTTCTATAACAAGATCGTATAAAGCTATTTTCTTCACACCAAAAGATCATAAATATTTAAAGAGCAATTTTTATTGGTTGCACCGATGACAACTTACTTGAAGGATCTTACTCAATGCATAGGTAGGTATGGTGGACTCTCATGGCAAAACTGGGTTTAAGGATATTTGGAAGCACAAGTAGTATCTCTACTTGGTGCAAGGAATTTTGGCTAGCATGAGGGGCAAAGGCAAGCTCAACATGTTTGAATGATCCATGACAATATACTTTAACTGAGATGTCAGAAAACATAACCCATTACGTTGTCTTCCTTGTCCAACATCAACTCTTTAGCATGCCATACTTAATGAGTGCTCCCAATTATAAAAGATGTCTAGGATAGTGTATTTATATATGAAATCTCTCTTCCTTCAATATTCTTTCATGAATTGTTCAAATGACCAATACAATGCTTGCTAACCTTCAATAAATTTACAAACTCTTCTTCTTAGATGTGAAGTCATCACTCCCCAAGGGATAAGCAAACGAGACATATATAATTTCAGATTTATGACATTCAACTCATTCAACAATTTACTCATAGGATATAAGTGAAGCACACGAGTAAATGACAAACTACTCCAAAAAGATATAAGTGAAGATCAATGAGTAGCTAAATTATGTAACTATGCGAAGACCCTCTCTCATTAAAGAATTTCAGATCTTGGTATTGTATTCAAACAGCAAGCAAAACAAAATAAAATGACATTGCAAGGATAGCACAACTCATGTGAAGAAGCAAAAACTTAGGCTCAACCGATACTAACCGATAGTTGTTGAAGAAGAAAGGTGGGATGCCTACCGGGGCATCCCCAAGCTTAGATGCTTGAGACTTCTTGAAATATTATCTTGGGGTGCCTTGGGCATCCCCAATCTTGAACTTTTGTGTCTCCTTAATTCCTCTCATATTCTGGTTTCTTCTTTTTATCAAAAGCTTCATTCACACCAAAGTCAACAAGAACTCGTGAGATAGGTTAGTATAAACCAATGCAAAACCTTATCATTTTCTACTGTAACAAATCACTAAAATTTATTATTCAATATTGCATACTAAATGTCTCTCCATATTTAATACTCTTATTCTCAAATTGAATCATTAAACAAGCAAACATATGCAAACAATGCAAACATAACAGCAATCTGTCAAAACAGTACAGTCTGTAAAGAATGCAAGATTCATCATACTTCCCTAACTCCAAAAATTATGAAAGAAAATTCCCACTGTAATACATTTATCAGAGCTCAATATGGAAAAAGTTTCAACATTATACCATTCTCTGACTTTTCTAGGGAATTTTTGCAACAGCGGTAAACTTTCTGTTTTCAAACAGCAACATGTATACTAGCAAAATAAGCATGGCAAAGGCTATCCTTGACTTCTTTATTGAAACTAAAGATGAAAAACATTATTCTAAATAACAGCAAGAAAATACTAACAAAATAAAATGACGCTCCAAGCAAAACAGATATCATGTGGTGAATAAAAATATAGCTCCAAGTAAAGTTACCGATGAACGAAGACGAAAGAGGGGATGCCTTCCCGGGGCATCCCCAAGCTTAGGCTTTTGGCTATTCTTTAATATTACCTTGGGGTGCCTTGGCATCCCCAATCTTAGGCTCCTGCCACTCCTTATTCCATATTCCATCGAATCTTTACCCAAAACTTGAAAACTCCACAACACAAAACTCAACAGAAAACTTGTAAGCTCCGTTAGTATAAGAAAATAAAACCACCACTTAGGTACTGTAATGAACTCATTCTAAATTCATATGGGTGCAATATCTTCTTTATTATAACTTCTCTATGGTTCATACCCTCCGATACTACTCATAGATTCATCAAAATAAGCAAACAACATAATGAAAACAGAATCTATCAAAAACAGAACAGTCTGTAGTTATCTGTATCAAACGTATACTTCTGTAACTCCAAAAATCCTACCAAATTAGGAAGACCTAAGAATTTTTTGTACAAATCCATAGAAAAAATAATCAGATCATAAGAACGTTTCTGTGAATTAACAAAACTAATTTACTGGGTGCAAAAGTTTTTGTTTTTCAGCAGGATCAACACAGCTATCACCGTAAGCTATCCTAAAGGTCTTACTTGGCACTTTATTGAAACAAAAACTATAAAACATGATTATTACAGTAGAATAATCATGTGGACACACAAAAACAGTAAGGATAAATATTGGGTTGTCTCCCAACTAGCGCTTTTCTTTAATGCCTTTCTAGCTAGGCATGATGATGACAATGATGCTCACATAAAAGATAAGAATTGAAACATAACAGGAACATCATGAAGCATATGACTAGCACATTTAAGCCTAACCCACTTCCTATGCATAGGTATTTTGTGAGCAAACAACTTACGGGAACAATAATCAACTAGCATAGGAAGGTAAAACAAGCATAGCTTCAAGATTTTCAACACATAGAGAGGAAACTTGACATTATTGCAATTCCTACAAGCATATATATTCCTCCCTCATAATAATTTTCAGTAGCATTATGAATGAATTAAACAATATAACCAGCACCTAAAGCATTCTTGTCATGATCTACAAGCATAGAAAATTTACTACTCTCCACATAAGCAAAATTCCTCTTGTGAACAGTAGTGGGAGCAAACTCAACAAACTAATTATCATGTGAGGCATAATCCAATTGAAAACTAAAATCATGATGACAAGTTTCATGGTTATAATTATTCTTAATAGCATACAAGTGATCACAATAATCATCATAGATAGCAACTTTGTTCTCATAATCAATTGGAACCTCTTCCGAAATAGTGGAATCATCACTAAATAAAGTTGACACTCTTCCAAATCCACTTTCATATTCATCACAATAAGGTTCAACATCCTCCAAAATAGTGGGATCACTGCTTCCTAAAGTTGACACTCTTCCAAACCACTTTCATCAATATAATCATCATAAATAGGAGGCATGCTATCATCATAAATTTTCTCATCAAAACTTGGGGGACTAAACATATCATATTCATCAAACATAGCTTCCCCAAGCTTGTGGCTTTGCATATCATTAGCATCATGGATATTCAAGGAATTCATACTAACAACATTGCAATCATGATCATCATTCAAAGATTCAGTACCAAGCATTTTAATGCACTCTTCTTCTAGCACTTGAGCACAATTTTCCTTTCCATCAAACTCACGAAAGATATTAAAAATATGAAGCGTACGAGACAAACTTAACTCCATATCTTTTGTAGTTTTCTTTTATAAACTAAACTAGTGATAAAACAAGAAACAAAAAGATTTGATTGCAAGATCTAAAGTTATACCTTCAAGCACTCACCTCCCCGGCAAGGGCGCCAGAAAAGAGCTTAGTTGGCGCGGTGTGAGTGCCGCTTACCTAGCCTCCCCGGCAACGGCGCCAGAAAAGAGCTTGATGCTACTACACAACCTTCTTCTTGTAGACGTTGTTGGGCCTGCAAGTGCACAGGTTTGTAGGACAGTAGCAAATTTCCCTCAAGTGGATGACCTAAGCTTTATCAATCCATGGGAGGCGTAGGATGAAGATGGACTCTCTCAAACAACCCTGCAACCAAATAACAGAAAGTCTCTTGTGTCCCCAACACACCCAATACAATGGTAAATTGTATAGGTGCACTAGTTCGGCGATGAGATGGTGATACAAGTGCAATATGGATAGTAGATAAAGGTATTTGTAATATGAAAATATAAAAACAGCAAGGTAACTAATGATAAAAGTGAGCGTAAACAGTATTGCAATGATAGGAAACAAGGCATAGGGTTCATACTTTCACTAGTGCAAGTTCTCTCAACAGTTATAACATATAACAATCCCTCAACATGCAACAAAGAGTCACTCCAAAGCCACTAATAGCGGATAACAAACGAAGAGATTATGGTAGGGTACGAAACCACCTCAAAGTTATTCTTTTGGATCAATCTATTCAAGAGTTCGTACTAGAATAACACCTTAAGACACAAATCAACCAAAACCCTAATGTCACCTAGATACTCCATTGTCACCTCAAGTATCCGTGGGCATGATTATACGATATGCATCTCACAATCTCAGATTCATCCAACCAGCACAAAGTACTTCAAAGAGTGCCCCAAAGTTTCTACCGGAGAGTCAAGAAAACGTGTGCCAACCCCTATGCATAGGTTCATGGGCGGAACCCGCAAGTTGGTCACCAAAACATATATCAAGTGGCACGTGATATCCCATTGTCACCACAGATAAACACGGCAAGACATACATCAAGTGTTCTCAAATAAGGACTAAATCCGATAAGATAACTTCAAGAGGGAAACTCAATTCATCACAAGAGAGTAGAGGGGGAGAAACATCATAAGATCCAACTATAATAGCAAAGCTCGCGATACATCAAGATCGTGTCATAGAGAGAACACGAGAGAGAGATCAAACACATAGCTACTGGTACATACCCTCAGCCCCGAGGGTGAACTACTCCCTCCTCGTTATGGAGAGCACCGGGATGATGAAGATGGCCACCGGTGATGGGTTCCCCCTCCGGCACGGTGCTGGAACGGGCTCCCGAGAGCTTTTTGGTGGCTACAGAGGCTTGCGGTGGCGGAACTCCCATTCTATCTTCTCCGTGGATGTTTTTAGGGTACGTGGAACTATATAGGCGAAAGAAGTCGGTCGGGAGGTGCTCGAGGGGCCCATGAGACAGGGGGGCACGCCTAGTAGGGGGGCGCCCCCCTATCTGCTGGCCTCCTTGAGGATCTTCTGACGTGAACTCCAAGTCTCCAGGATCGTATTCTTTCAAAAAATCACGCTGCCGAAGGTTTCATTCTGTTTGGACTCCGTTTGATATTCCTTTTCTTTGAAATACTGAAAAAGGTAATAAAACAACAATATGGGTTGGGCCTCCGGTTAATAGGTTAGTCCCAAAAGTAATATAAAAGTGTATAATAAAGCCCGTTATCATTCAAAACAGATAATAAAATAGCATGAATGCTTCATAAATTATATACATTGGAGACGTATCAAGGAGGAAGACGAGTCCCCCGTAGTTGGTGGCAAGAAAAGGACGGCTTCCACATCCCTGGAGGCCGAATCGCCAAAGAGGAGGAAAGGTTCCCCCCCAGAGGCGTCCACCACGACTGCTGATAGCAGCCTGGAGTGGGATCCCAGGGTCCAGCCCCTGGAAAAGACGTAAAAATATGAGATCCGAACACATATACGTGCCCGAAGCTGTTAGGATGTGGTAGTTTTAACCGTCGCCATATTTTGTGCAGCCCGGCGAGGTCCCATGCCGGACAGTCCTCATCGGAGGATTCACTGAGCTCTGATGCCCTAGCGAGCGAGACGCCTCTAGAGGCCCCTTCCCCGAAGCCTAGGCACGACACCGAGGTGTCGTCTCAGTGGGACCCGGTCCAGGGGGGCATACCCTGGGGCCGGACACACAGGAGCAGCGGCTCCCAGGCGTGTCGACGGCGGGAGCGATCTTAGATTCGGACCACAGCCAGACGCGGTCCTGGAGAGCTTTAAAGCTCCAGGATCGGGCGAGCAGCCACCTTCGATGGGGGAGGCTTGCCTACTCCGCCAGCAACCTCTGTTCAAGTAGAGCTGTCGGGTGGCCTATTGACAGCGCTTAGGAGCGCGTCTATCGTCGATGAACATCGGACCCTCATGGGTGCGGTGATTGAAAAGATTCAGTCCACTGAGTGCGGACTGAATGAGTCCTGCCTTATAAAGGGCTTTGTGGTATGTTTTTAGGAACATTTTGGAGATTGTCACAGTGTGAGTAGTAGCCCCTGATGCACTGTCCGGCGGAAGAGAGAGAAAGTCGGACAGGGGATGAAATCATCCGCGTTGCAGGAGACTCAGTTAATGACGTGTATCCCTTTGTTTGAAAACAGGCATCTGCAGGGACGATCGCCGCTCATAGTGCGGAGGTGTCCGAACTAAAGCAGCGTCTCGAACGGGCCAAAGGGGAACTCGGCCGCATGAAGAAGCAGTTTGAGGACAAGCAAGGTATGTCGAAACCTTGTGCTAAGTTGAGCACGAATTAGAAGTTGTGCCTGATTAAGATATTTGCATTGTATGCTCTAGGGGCGAGTGCCAAAATTGAGGCACTGAAGAAGGCTGTGGCCGAATCCGATAGTAAGGCCGCCGCCGAACAGGCTCTTCATGAGAAGCATGAGGCCAGGGTCATTGAAGCTGAGCGAGAGCTCCTGGAGACCGTAAAGAAAAGCAAGGGCTTGGAGCAGAGTCTAGTAGGGAAAGAATCCAAACTCTCCCAAGCTCTCCAAGCCGCAGAGGATGCTCGGGAAGAAGCCCGAGGTGCTCTGAGGGACATTTAGGAGGCCCGAAAAGTGGCGGCTGGTAAGGCCTTTTGTACTCAAGGCCATTTTTACATGATAATGGGTGGAACTCTAAACGATAAGCTGAATTCTTGTTTCTCCAAGGGCGTTTGCGGATCTGCCTCGCAGCATATCAGATGCTGCCCAATTCTACTAGACCGAGGAGAAGAAGTCTGTGGAGAGGGATTTCCGGTCGCAGTATTTGGCGCCAAATTATCCGGTGCCCTTTATCGATCAGCTGAAGCAGCTGGTCGAATTGCACCAAGCGGCCGAACTAGCCATGAAGGACTTGGTTGTCCGGCTTTGGCCCGCGGAGCCAATTCCAAGCAGTTACTTCGGACTCGTGAAGCAGATTGTTGGCGCTTGCCCTCGGCTTGATGTCATTAAGTGATCGGTCTGCATAGAGGGTGCACGCATGACATTTGCCCGTGCGAAGGTGCATTGGGGGAAGCTTGATGCTTAGAAGCTGATGACCGAGGGGCCGCCGGAGGGTAAGGAGCATCGCAAGCCCGAGTTGTACTATGAAGGTGTACTAAAAGGAGCCCGCCTTGTGGCGGATAAGTGTACCAAAGACACTATATTTCCCTGAAGGCAGTCGTGCCATTCTTTGTAATGTGGGATAAGGGCACTTTTATTATTTATTGCCTGTTTTATTTGAACGTTTGTTCTTCCTGTGCGGCTGTTTCGTGCACATAAATCCTAAGAGTTGGCCAGTCGTCGGTTTCCGCCCCCATGTAAAAAGTACGGGGGTGTTCGGGACATACCTGAACACTCTTTATCCCATTGTTGGGTCCTTTTAAGGAGGTGTTCTTCACCACGAACCAGGCACTCAGACTATAGGGCTTTATCACTCTCACTTAGCCATAGGAATTCGAGTATGGTGGGCGCAGCCCCTAGTGTTCGGAAGGCCGAACTAGGGGCTCTATCGGCGCCTGATTGGAAGACCGATCCGTCGCACTTTGCATTTATGATGGCATTATGCGGAATAAACTTTAAAGATTTTACAACCTCTCGAACAGCTGACCAGCTCTCGCTGTATCATGATAGTTAGTTTTTGGCTTTCTCTACTGAGGTGCTCGTCCGGAAGAACCGGGACACAATCGCAATAGTTCTCCCAGCGCTACCTTAGCCGATGGAGCAGAACATAAGGTACCAAAACATGGGAGCCAGGCAAACCCATCTAATGACCCAAGACATGATTCGGAGCTGATGCATATAGTGCTATAAGTTCGGGGTGCTGAGCGATCGAAAAGGTGGTCGAACTTTATTGCCGTATTATGAAGCCCCTGGCATAATCGGGCATAACACAAGGTGTGAGTGCCGTTTGTGCCAAAAAGGTGTCAATGACAAACGACAGCCGGTAATTTTATTTAAGTCTACGCACTTTAGTAAAATGACATGTCAATGCATTTGAGTGCGGTTTATGCTTATGATAAGGAGTGTTTTTGGCGGAACCTGTCGTGGCCGGACTGAAGGAGGCTGTGTGTGGATCTGAGGTGTATCCGGACTGCCTTATGTGTTCCTGCCTTGTGCTCCGAGCTAATTCCGCATCGCGAGTCCTGTTCTTCACCAAAGTTAGTCTGTAAAGACAAATGCTTAAAGGCAGCTGTATGTACCGTTGTGGTTGAACCGTGGGTGCCTGATTGGAGCCTGCCTGAACCAGGCTATCATGCCATAAAGTAGTTCGGATTCCTCAATTGGTGTCCAGGTGTTTGGCTACCGAATCAAAATTTGATAAACAAGCACGAGTCGCTATTCTAGCGGTGGTATGATTTCCACTCTAAGGGTGGGGTTCGTCCCATAACTGTGATTATGTCACGCGGGACTAGCCTGATGTTGTACCTCGTTGAATCTAGCCAACGTGGTTCATCCCGATAGTATGTGGTAATTACTGTATAAGGGGACAATGCCGAAGACTTAATCTTCGGCGTGGTACTTGTTTTGGTGATCCGAAGACAACCATTAGTATGGTGGGCCAATTAAAACTTGGTCTTTGCGCCTGGCATATTTTGAGGAGATGTTATTGATAGTTTTATGCCCGTGAGGGCTCGTGTAAGATGGAGCCCCCAAACTATTGGGTAGATAGTGAGTGCAATAAAATTTCTATGGCTGACGTTGTCCAGACGGTCGATGTGATTAGAAATGATCGGCCGTATTTTTGTACTGTGGGGGGATCTTCCTTTGACCTCTCCATGTTTGATCGGTCTTTCATTGTTTGAGGCCTCCCTTCATTGTTTCCGGCGCGTGATCGGCCATTTTGTTTTGAGGATCCGGCATTCTCTATTCGGGTGCTTGGCCGCCCTTCTGGGGGTACCATGAATTTCACATGGTTGATCGAGTATGCTGCTTGGGCCGGATGGGCCTGAGCTATTCTTTTTCCGCTGACCGGACTGGGGGCCGCTGAATTTGGCACCAACTTCCCTGCTTGATGTTTATGACGATTGCGCCGAGGCTTGTGGATGCCGCCTTGTGTTTCCTACGTATTGTCCTGGATCGTGGTGGTATGTTGGCGTCGGGGTATGTGCCTTGGGATCTCCTTCTTAGGTTGATGTAGCGAATGATGCCGTGTGTGCCCTTTGTCGGGGCGGTCGGATCCGTATTCTCGGTGGCCAGAACCTTGGTCCATCTGTCAGTGAGCAAATCTTGGTCAGCTTTGAGGTGCTGTTGCTTCTTTTGCAGGCTCCTCAAAGTGGCCGTAAGCCGTTGTTTAAAGAGAACTTGTTCCACGGGATCCTCAGGCACGCTGAATTCATCATCGCCGAGGCTCACCTCGTCTTGGGAGGGGGACATGTAGTTGTCCCTCTCCAAGTATCCATCCATAGCTAGTCCGACCTGCTTGAAGGCGGGCTGATCAGGATTGTATTCATCTTTGGCACCATCCGGATTGTTTTCGTCTCCTATGCCGGTGTTGCTGTGGCGGGGCTTGGAGCGGCACCGACGATGCCCATGCTTTGCTTTCTTCCCTGAGAGGCTATCCTCCGTTGCCTCATCGCCATTGGTTTGGTTCGGAGTGTCCCCCATATATATATCATATGAGGAGGTGGCTGTCCACCGCCCCGCGAGCGGTGGTTCCTCTTCTTCTCCTGCATCGTCGTCCATACCGTCGATGTCTTCAGAGTCGAAGCCAAGTACGTCGGTTATATCATCGACCGTGGCAATGAAGTGGGTGGTGGGTGGGCAACAAATTCCTTCGTCGCCTGCTTCCCACTTGAGCCAGACATAGTTCGGCCAAGAGTCTCTTGACAAAGAGAGAGACTTTAACGAGTTCAGCACGTCTCCAAAGGGCGAGAGCTGGAAGATATCCGCAGCGGTGAACTCCATTACCGGAGCCCAACCAGGTTCGGCGGGCTCGGGAGCGCGCGGACTGGAACCTACAACCGGATACGAGTCCGGTGGTCTAGTGTCACAGCCTTCTTGGGGGGTGAGGCCTGTGTTCGGCTCTACCGCCGCTGAGTGTGCAGCCTGCGGGGTGGGGTCCATCCACCCGTCCTTGGGCAACACAATCTGCTCCGGATTTAGGTCCGAGGCTCCTGCAGGGGCGATATCCCGAGCATTGTCCGACAGCAAGTCTAAGCCGTGCTCATTGTGATTGTCCGAACCCGTTGAAGATCAAGTCTCCGCGGATATTGGCCGTGTAGTTCAGGTTTCCGAACCTGACCTGGTGGCCGGGGGCGTAGCTGTCGATCTGCTCCTGTTGGCCAAGTGAATTGGCCCACAGCACGAAGCCACCGAACACGAAGATCTGTCCGGGGAGAAAAGTCCCACCCTGGACCGCGTTGTTGTTGACGATTGAAGGGGCCATTAAGCCTTGTAGCGACTACACAGAGGAACTCTCAATGAAAGCACTAATGTCAGTGTCAAAACCAGTGGATCTCGGGTAGGGGGTCCCGATCTGTGCGTCTAAGGCTGATGGTAATGGGAGACAAGGGACACAATGTTTACCCAGGTTCGGGCCGTCTCGATGGAGGTAAAACCCTACTTCCTGCTTGATTGATATTGATGATATGGGTGTTACAAGAGTTGATCTACCACGAGATCGTAGAGGCTAAACCCTAGAAGCTAGCCTATGATGATCATGATTGTGATCCTCCCTCTAAGGACTAAACCATCCGGTTTATATAGACACCGGAGAGGGCTATGGTTTACATGGAGTCGGTCACAAGGAAGGAAATATAATATCCCTATCGCCAAGCTTGCCTTCCACGCAAAGGAGAGTCCCATCCGGACACGGGACGAAGTCTTGAGTCTTGTATCTTCACGGTCCAACAGTCCGGCCAAAGCATATAGTCCGGGTACCCCCTAATCCAGGACTCCCTCAATGAGGACCCACTTCATGAAGCCATCGTAGCTCAAAGAATGAGGCTGAGCAAGGAGGAGGTGTCCAACCTGTGGGAGATAATTCCCTCACGCGCTGACTTTGTCTGGGTGCCATTTGTGACCCGCCTGACAAGTACCATGGTTGATCGACATGATATGGTACATTATACTTACAAATGCGAATTATTCGATGAAATACTTAGTGTAGAGTCCAATGATATGGTATGTTGTGCGGAATCTAGTCGATGATATGTTTTAGTGTAGAGTTCGATCACATGCTTATTAGTGTAGAATCAAAGGAACTATCAATAGTGTAGATAATCCATATATACTTATTTGCAAGAGTATGTGCGAGGCTATTTATTAATTGATATGTTTTTCTTATTCAGAAATTGGCAAAGAGCCTATCTGTGAGTTATGGTATCGAGCCTAATGAAGAAGGCTCAGCTGGACTACGCCTTACCGCAAGGGGCTCCGTCACAACCTGTACTTACCGCGTGGAAACGGACGGTCGCACACACTTAAAGTCGGTTGGGTGGAAGAAATTCCTCGATGGCAAGAATCTTCATGTTGGACAGGCCATCCTAATTACTATCAGGAACACCAAATGCCCAGGCTTGAGGATGATGATTGTCTTCGATACCATCTAGAACTACATATGTGTGTGTGGTTATATCATCTAGAACTACATATGATGATCGTCGTCGATATCATCTAGAACTACATATGATGATCGTCGTCGATATCATCTAGAACTACATATGATGATTGTCGTTGATATGACCTTGTACTGCTTGAGGATGCATGTTGACTATGCATGAAATTATTATCTAGTACTCCCTTCGTTCCAAATCACTCATCGTGGTTTGAACTAAAACCATGACGAGTAATTTGGAACGGAGGGAGTACTACCTAGTACTTATAATGGTTTATGAATTTGAAATCTGGTAGTACCTAGTATCTAAAAATTGCAGTTTATTGAAACTGAAAGGGAAAGGGTACAACGGGAAAATGATGAAAGATATAGCAGTAGCGAGGGACAAGGAAATCGCTACAACTAACTAATAGTAGCGCGTTCCGCAAAAGTGCTGCTGATATCGTCAACAGTAGTAGCGTGGGTGCGGACCATGCTACTACTATCAGCTGTAGCGCATTATTAGTAGCGCGGCCACCCGCCACTACAAAAAAAGACACATCCATGACATTTTGGGCAGAACGAAGTTTTTTTTGTCATACATAGGACACTTCTATGACGATAATTGTGACAAAACCCGGTATCATCATACATGTGGTGGGATCCTACTTCTATGACAAAAATCATGACAGAAAGCTTTTCGTCCTGGGAGGGCCGGAGACGCAGCTGCATGACATTCTTCGGGCCGTCCATGACGGAAAAAACCGTTGTAGAAGCGAGGGGTAGGAAAATTTCGGGAAGTTGCCAGTTATGATGGGAGGTCGGGGGCCGAGCAATGCGCATTTCTCTCGTACACGTGCCAGGCGTTGGCTCTAACTGAAGCCGAGCGAGGCGTTGGGCTCTAACTGAACCCGAGCAATTGCACTGCAGGCTACGCGTTACTGAACCCGATCGATCGATCGATGGCCGTTAACTGAACCTGATGGAGCGATTCCTTCGCTACTGCTGCTAACATAAGCCGATCGATTGATGAACAAAGGCGCGCTAGCGGGGGGGGGGGTTGATGAACGAGGAGCGGTGGCGTTGCCTCTGGATGAACAGGACCCCGTGGTGTGGAGGGCTGGATGAACAGTAGATGGTGGAGGGGTGGCCGTGGAGGGGTGGTTGAACAGGACCCCGTGGTGTGGAGGGCTGGATGAATAGTAGGCGGTGGAGGGCTGGATGAACAGTAGACGGTGGAGGGGTGGTTGAACAGTAGCCGGTGGAGTAGCGCGCGGTGGAGGCTGGATGAACAGGAGCCCGTGGAGGCTGGAGGAGGTCAATGGTGGAGATGAGCAGATCCGTGGAGTCCGCTTTTGCGAGACGCCACACCCTCCCGGCGAACAGACCCCGTTTCGACCGTAGCGCTCCAACACAAGTCTGTTTCTTTCGTTTTGAGGTACGCCACACCCCTCCTGATCAACAAGACCCCCGTTTCGACCGTAGGAGGTCCGTTTCGTCCATTTTGCGGTACGCCACACCCCTCCCGATCAATAGGACCCCCGTTTCAACCGTAGGAGGTCCGTTTCCTCCGTTTTGCGGTACGCCACACCCCTCCTGATCAACAGGACCCCGTTCTGAACATGGCTGGTCGAACACTAGGCCGTTTCCTCCTTTCTGTGGTACACCAGGCCTCGTTTCCATCGCCTGTTCTGTCCAAGCCGGTTGGCTCCCACGCGTTCTGTTGCCTCCCGATGTACACGACGCATTCTGTTGCCACCCCATGAACACGACGCATTCCGTTGCCTCCCCATGAACACGATGACGACGTTGTTTCTCCTTTCCGACCCAGCCATGTAGTATGCACGAGTAGGCGTTCGAGACCCTGCCCGTATGTACCTACGTGGCCATATTTTCTTTCTTGCACCCTCGCCGCTGTACGTACGTGTGCATGCTACGTGCGTGCCTCTACTACGACATGTGCGCGCCTCTACTACGACACGTGCGCGACTCTACATCAACCAGTATGTACGTACACGTCCGCGACTGCATGACAACGCCACGACGCTTGACCGTGGATCCCAACCGCCGTGCACTTCCTTACTGCGAAGATGTAGCTGGTGGGTCCCAGCAGTGAGGGGGGCGAATTGTTTTTTTGCCCGGACGCACTTCCTTGCGTGCGAAGATGTACCTGGTGGGTCCCAGCAGTCAGGGGGGCGAATAGTTTTTTTGTCCGGACGCACTTCCTTGCGTGCGAAGATGTAGCTGGTGGGTCCCAACAGTCAGGGGGGCGAATCGTTTTGTTTTTTTTGCCCGGACGCACTTCCTTGGGTGCGAAGGTGTAGCTGGTGGGTCCCAGCAGTCAGGGGGAAACGTTTTTTCGTGAAATATGGTGGCCCGTTCGGTGGGTCCCCGTTGTCAGGTGGAGGAATAATTATTTTGCGCATAATAAGGAGGCACTTCCTTGCTGAGGCTATGGACCCAGCTGTCAGCCACTCCACGTACAGTCCACGTCCGATGGAAGCCGTTCCTTGACCACATTGACCACGCTGCGCCGAGAGCACCAGGGCGGTGGCAGACGGCGAGTCCTAGGAAGGGGACAATGCGGAGCCGGGGAAGACGCGGCAGTGGATGCCCACGCGTAGAGGAGAACGAGGGTTCACTGGTTCGTTGCGGTGTGAGGCTACCGTCACTGCAGAATAACAGGGGGTGTGGGTGAGTAGAGGGATGGCCTAGCCAGCGGTGGGAGTAGTAGCGGGCGGTGAGGCCTCCGCCGCATCGTAGCCGGCCACGGGAGGCAAGAGCACGAGGCACGACCGACGCTGGTTTGGGCGGCTGGAGCAAGAAGACCAGAGGTTGAAGAAGCACTACGGCCGTTGGATGGACATCGTACGGTCACTTGAGCTATAATCGTGCATATTGACTAAGTTGACAAATCCCTCCGTCCCCGTCAACTTAGTAGGCCCACAAGTCAGCCTGCCACTATACTGGGTCCCAGCTAACAGGGGGAGTATTCATTTTTTTTGTGCGTAATAAGGAGGCACTTCCTTGCGTACGAAGATATAGCTGGTGTGTCCGAGCTGTCAGAGCCGGCCGTTGGGCTAGATGTTGGGTCGTTGGGCTAGATGTTGAGTACACCACAGTCCTGGGACGACAGAAGGATCTAAAGTACAAAGAAAGGAAAAAGCCCGCCGTGATCCAGGTTTGCGTACATAATGTTTGCTTGGTCTACACATATGCCATACCGACGTTGAGTGCCAGGATTTTAAGAACTTCCTCAAGGACAAAAGAGTGAAATTCGTTACTGTAGGATTTAAGAACGACAGGGATGTCCTGCGTCGGATAGGTCTCGTTGTAGGCCAGCCCTTCGATCTCCAGAAGGCAAGCCTGGTGTCCTCCTCTCAACCTTCAATGCTGACCCTGGCAGCAGCCATGATTGATCCTTCATACGCTAAACTGAAGAAACCTCATCATGAGTTTCATCATGCATGGGAGTCGAAGACATTAGATGAAGATCACATCCTGTACGCAGCAATGGATGCCTACCTTTGTTTAAATGTCTACATGGGTTGGATGAAGAAGCAGAGCCCAGTGTTCGGTTTAAGCAAAGAAGCGTCGGCACAGAGGAAGAGGAAGAGGGACGAGGACGAAGTCGAGGACGTGGACTTGGACTCCGAGTAGGTGGCAGTGCGCCGTCGCTCATGCTGGTTGTACTGCAGTGTCAAGCGGACTAGTTGCTTAGTTTATTTTCAAGGGTGTGTTGTGCTGAGGCCCCAGCAGAACTATGTTTATGTTCTTTCTCGTTATTTGAACTCTTTAGTACGTAGAGTAGTACTAGTACTATGTCTTACTACTGTTCTTCTTGCAGTTGGTACAACTTCTCATATCTTCGTGTTCCTACTATACTTAATACGTTCATACTATTAGTATAATTTGGGTCAGTCGATTTGTGAAAGAAGTTCGACGGAGCGAAGGAAGAAGACGGCAGAATAGGTGGAAGAAGTCCGTCTAGCCATCCATGTTGCATCAAAAGGCTCACATGAGTCGACAGACCCAAATTGCTCCTTCAGATTGCAGGATCCACGTGGCATTCAAGGTCTCGAAGGTAGATTCCACGTCGGCACCCGGTTTGCGGGCTCGACGTGCGCCCGACCAGCTTCCGCCGCGATAGCCACCATGCACGCCTCCTCCGCGCGGGCGGAGACGACAATGACACGCTAGTTCCTCCTTGCCGGTGTGCTGAAGCACACGCTCGTCCTCCTCTTCGTACGCTGCGTGCATAGACACGGCTCCACCAGCTGCTCGCGTGCTTGGCAGCACTGCGGCATGGCGAGGAGGGACTGCGGACGACGTGAGCGGGCGAGCCTTCAGCTTCAAGGCACAGGGATGGCAGCGACACGGCGGTGATGGGCGAGAAATTGTTGGCCGGAGCAGGCTGGTGCCGACATGCGCAACGGCGGCGGCATAATATTGATGAGTGCGCGTATGGGAGCTTACTTTAGTTTTATATAAGGTTGGTCAAACTTAAAAGAAAACCATACTAGTACACGCAAACATTAGACTTAGGCAGCCCTTTTTTTTGAAGTTAGTACCACAGCCACGATACGGAAATCCTGTGCCAGCGCGTGAACCGCGGCCGCGCGTTGATCGAATGGTGTGTCACCGTGTCGCGCTCGAAGGACATCCACCGAACCTTTTTGTGTGAGTGAAAACAATCCTCGAATATTACTCAACTTTTTTTTCCTGGGAAAGTTCTTGACGCTACAATATTTCCATATATTTGAATTTAGCTCCAGTTTGTGTTTATTTGGATTTGTACGTTTTAGGTGCGCCCTAGTTTTTTTAATACTTATTTTGTGTGTGTGACTGAGAGAGAACGTGTGTATGTGTCCATATGTGTGTTGTGGCGGAAGGGCAATGTGGAGACGGTGTGCATGTGATACAGACTTAGAGAGGTGTGAATGTGCAAATGATCATGCATGAGTGAGACATAGACAGATACCGATACGTTGTGTATACATGAGAGAACGGTCTTCTAGTTTACTTGTGTGTGTGGGGGGAGAGAGAGAGAGAGAGCAGCATCCATAGCACAACAACCATCTCTCTCGATTCGTCCGTCCGTCGCACGATCGCATGCAACATATGCATCAACGCGCACATTTTGACACCCTCACTCGGCCCCTGCCCACCTCAAGGCCCGCAAAATCTCTTCGTGAATACCCATTTCTCTCCTTAGGTTTGTTTTCGCTCAATATCCACACACACACACACACACACACACACACACACACACACACACACACACACACACACACACACACACGCAGCACAACACACACGCACACACTCCCCCGAGCACACAATTCATCCCCATCCAAGGTTATACGGCGACCACTCTCGCTTGTGCTTCTTTGCACCCCAACATGCACAACACCTCAATCTTCAAAGAGGGCATCGAGTAGATCGAAGACGGCGACCACACTGCGCTAGAGAATGCGGGGTCATTTGGAAGGAGGGTGATGTGACGACGGCTAACTGACTCCTCCCCCCACCCTCTCTCTCTCTTGCACAAAATTACCAATCCCTCTCTCCCTGCACAAAATTGTCAATCCCTCAACCCATGAGATCCTTCCCCTCTCGTCCATGTTTTTCCAGCTCTCTCATCAAACATGTTGTCTCTTCTCCTTCCACGTATACAGAATCCGGATGCACACGCATCTCACGTATATTACATGTCTCCATCTTTCTCACAGACCTAACTTCTTCCTCTCTCTTTCTCTTTCTCTCCCTCTCTCTCTCTCTCTCTCTCTCTCTCTCTCTCTCTCTCTCTCTCTCTCTCTCTCTCTCTCTCTCTCTCTCTCTCTCTCTCGTTAGGTTTGTCTCCTACTCTCTCGTCCACATACATACAATCTTTCCCGCCCTATCTGCTCCACCTTCAAAAGCTCTCTCTGCACGTTTCATTCACACAATGGGATATGTCAAAATGTTGCTTCTATAATGGCTGATGTAGAGTTTTGGTTGTTTTTGTTGCATCCTACAAAGTAATAACTATGAAATGCATTTAGATTCTCATTTGACTGGGATTATGTGAGTTTGAGCATGTTATGAAGTACTATAGACCTTGTATACATCTTGGGATTCGACAATGATTGTAACTATTGAATTGTATAGACCATTACATTTGAAGTCAATAGCCTAATATATTTATTTCACAATTTCAACAAATGATTAGTTCACTACAAACTAAGAAAACAAATGTGTACTCCTCCGTTTTTATCTAAGTCCGCCAGATTAGCATTGGTCAAAGTCAAGTTTTGTAAACTCTCGTAAAGCTTATAACAAAAATATTAACATATACAATAACAAATAAATACCATTAGATTCATTATTGAATGTACTTCCACATCATACATATTTGTTATGGTAAATGTTTATATTTTTATATAAACTTGGTCAAACTTTAGGAAGTTTGACTTCGTATGCAGAGTTTACCACTACTACTCGCTAGTTACTTAGCCGAATCACTCAACACGCCACACGGGGAGTCCAGTGTCACAAATTTTGAGGTCGGCGGGAAAATCTCCTGCGACCCTGATTCGAGCAATGGGAAGTTACCATCATAGCCTTCAGAACAGGCCTACGGACGACGCTTGGTAGGGGGCTGTTTTCGTAACTTCAGGTTCACCCCACCCAGCCAGCCCCACCCCGGCACCCAGAGTAGTACACCTGAATACTCCCCATTTTCTATCCCCACCGCAAAATAGACTTCTCCACGGCACCGCAGCCTTCGTGCTCCTCCCCTTTACATCGGCGCACTCGTCGACCGCAGCACATCTGCCTCATCGACAACCTCGTACGCCGTACTGGAGCCGGTCCACCGTCGTCGTCGTAGACGGAGCCTCTTCCCCGGCATCGTCTTCCACGGTCTCAGATCTGCTTCCCGGAAGCCGACGCCAAGCGCAAAAGTACCCCCGTCGTGGACAATGAACTGACTCCCGTTGCCGACCATGACTCACAGAGGCCGCCGCGACCATCATTCTCCTCCTCGATTGGTAATGTGTGTATTGAATAACTTAGCAGCACATGTGCAGTTCCAATTTTGTTCATATCTACCCTTCAATTTTCTTGGGTGCTATTGTTTCCGTAAAAGTAATTGGTTATAGCCTCCATTGTCCAACAGAATATCAGCTTGTAATTGTGCGTCGCTCCTGTATCGCGTTGTGCTTGGGTAGGTTTTTCATTTGCAACCAGCAGTGTGGCAAATGGTGGAAAGGTTTTTTGAACTAGCAAGATGCCCATGCGTTGCACGCATCAAGATGCATTTGTATGAGTAATTTATCTTGTGGGAGAAAAGGATTAACAAGGGAAGGCCTTATTTGCAAATCTGGAGAGGGGTATGGGTATCTTTTTGAAAAATTCCCATTTGTTTCCTTCCTATCTGTCAGATATAAATCGGACGGCCTATATTGCAAGAAAAAAAAGTATAGAGAAAAAAAGTAGACAGTAAAGGAAGTAGAGATAAATATTAAATATTAAATATAAAATAAATATAACCATAGAGAAGAGAGTAAAGATAGCAGAGATGTTGGGAAAGGATCGCGCGCACGCAAGAAAAAGCGGCCGGGCATGCGCTAGTTTTGGCGCGCGGTGTCTGGCACGCTTTATAAAATCCAACGCCCTCCCACCGCTCTGTGCCTTGCCACCGCTCTGTGCCTCGCCACCGCTCTCTTCTCGCTCTTTTTCGACTCCCTACCGCGTCGCCGGGAAACTTGGGGATACCGCGGCGTCCGCACGCGTCCCTCCGGCGGCTTCTCCGCCGAGATCCGGTTCCGTGGGATGCGCCTCGGCCTCGGCAATTTCCACACCGCCAATGAGGCCGCCCGCGCGTACGACGCGACGGCGTGGCACCTTCGGTGGCCTCATAGAACATTGAACTTCCCCAACGTGCCGACGTGGGAGCGGGCGCAGGAGCTCGCACCTCTGCCGCGGCTTCGCACCAACGAGGATCGTCGCGACAACCAGAGGAGGGAGCATTGTCTCGGCATCGCCAAGATGGACGAGGAAGCCATTGCGCTGTGGTGCCAACACTTCCCGCAGGACATCATCAACGAGCGTGAGTTCTACGCGCAAAGGAGGGCGGAGAGGGATAAGAGGAGGGTGGAGCGAGCCGCCTATCACGAGGACAAGCATAGGCGAAAAGCAGACGCTCAATTCAACATGAGGCTAGGAGCAGCGTCGCCCTGGGAATCCGACGACGATCGGTATCTTCACGCCTACAGTCAGACGTCGGAGGAGGACATCATCGAGGAGGAGTCGGATGACGAGGAGTAGTTGAATTATCTTTTTTTATCTATCTATGCTGAGAACTATCCTCTACTCTCTAGTATCTACTTCTCGATCTCAGCACTGTAAACACTTTTTTAAAGCGCCGCGCGTTGCGATTCTGTTGGAGATGCTCTTACACGGCAGACGAGTGCTTTAATGTTGCCCACAAGATGCGCGAGTATTACTAGTAGTATTTTTCTTGCCATGTTGAGATTTTAAAACCATGAGTGTGAACATGCAGAGGAGTAATGAAGACCAAACACGAGATATTCGGTACATCTTCAAGGAGCGTGGCAAGTTAAAGAGGAGCTGCACCAAACCTGTAAAACGAGCTTTGGTAACTAACACCCTTTCAATTACTTTCGTTTAGCCTCGTGTTCTTCGATGTGTATATGTTGTAGTTTTTGTTTCTCTTAAGCGTGGTGTTCTTCAATTTGTAATAAGAAGAGTCTTAATCGTTATAATGCTTTCGTTTTTAACTTGATGTAGGAAGTGGGTGTTCTCACCTTGTAGTCTGTTTTAATATTTCTTTTCCTTTCGAATTCACTTCTCCGAGTTCTATTTATCTGGCTTCTACTAAATGGATCTAGGTTTCTCTGAGTATTGATCTAAAAAAGAAGTAACTTCATGTCAGGATGCAGTTCCTGCCAGGAGGGAAGTATGGTCAACCTCGAGATCATGTTTCCAAAATGAGGCTGGATTACACACAAGGTGCCAGTTCCCTAATGATGCTGGATTAGACACGAGGTGCGAATTCCCAGATGATGCTGGATTACACACAAGCCAGGTGGAGTCATCAGTTGTTCGTGTCCTCGTGGCATTAGTAAAGGCTGAAAGAAAGCGTGCAGCAGCCCTTTAGAATGTAGCTGAGTTCCTGAAGAAGCGAAAAGAGCAATCAGATGCCCTCTTCACCCAAGCCAAAGAAGAGATGGAAGAAGCCAGAAATAAGCTAGCAGAGGTAGAGCAGGCTAGGCGTATCCTGCTATCTAAAACTGTTGTCAATACAAAATTTCCTTCATAATAGCTAGGTTCAAATGTTTATTCTGTCAGCATGCCTATTGTGATGTCTGTGCATCTAATGATGTGGCACAATTTTTTTTCGGGTCATGTAATAACACTTTCCAAACAATAACGGACGAAGCATTGGACATGGTATAGTTCACGCGCAAGCCCAACAATCCAAGTTCAACTTCCACATCAAAGTCATGTTCATAGATATCTGCACATTCATACATAATGTCCACAACCATGATTCACTTCAAAGCCAAAAAAAATGTGAGGAGAGTTATAAATAAAGAAAAACCTCTACTAGTTCCTCCTACCAGTGCGAGCACAACAAGTCAAGACCATGCGTAAATTAATTATATTTTCTGTTCTAAAATCCCTGCCATCTCACGGAAGGACGTGTTGCCGGCACACGCGCGGATTCAATGAAGGCACGCGGGGCAGTCTTAAGCTGGTTGCATGCGGCGAGAAGGCGTGCTCAGCTGGGCCTGTAGCAAGTCCAGCCCTCTTGGCCGGCGTGCCGGTTCAATGCCTGCGCTATGAGAGGTCACGTCCATGTCAGAGCAATCACTCCCTCCAGTCCTTTTTTGTTTGGGTATAACAAATCTCGTTTTCCATTCACTGTTTACAAGTAAAATTCGTGGACAAACTTTGACCCAAAGTACGATGGGGACTAGTAAACCAGAATGGAGGTAGTAGTTTTTTTAATCAAAGAAGGGTTTCCCCTTCCGATTACTAAAAACCAGCATCTAAATCTAAACCATAGTATTTGCCCTAGAACTACCAGGTTCAACATATCGCAACATAAACCCATACAACCATTCGCCAAGGAGGTACGTAGTACTATGAATTCCATTTTCGCTCCATACCAATCGTTCTAAAAACTACTTACTACTTATAATGTGCCATTGAAAATCGGAACTTTTAACCCTGCTAAAAAACAATATTTTAAACGTGGCTACTCGATCTGTGGCAACTGGCGAGCCACCGCGCTCCAAGTCGTTCACCTGTGGTCCCGACCATCAACTCCTACAAAGGTGCCCCACCACGTACCCGGTACCCGCGAATGCAGCAATCGTGCACCTAGGGTTTTAGGGTTTATTTGTTAACGTTGTGATATAGGGTGGAACCCTATGTGAGAGATCTTTCACAAATTGGAGGGGAATCCCCTATGAACAAGATGAACAAGAGAGGGAAAACAAGAAGAACACTCAAGAAGAAGTCAAATCACACATCCACTAGACAATCAAACACATAAGATCCACAAGGTACAAGAACAACGAAGGGAAATAAGATACATGGTAGAGTTCATCCCAAATCCTATGAAGGAGATGATGGCTTGATGATCTAGATAGATCCTTCCCACAAGGGGGTCTTCATCCTCTAGGGATCTTCTCCAATGGAGGCCTTGAACTCCAATGGAGTGTCTCTCTCTCTCAAGAGAAATCCCAAAAGGGGAGGTACATGAGCTAGGCTCTAGTGTTTAGATCTATCCTTAGCTAAGTCTAAATGGAGGAGATGAAGGAGTATATATAGTCCTAGGCAAAGAGAGGGGTAAGTGGGGGCGAAATGGTAAAACAAGGGCAAAGCCCGCAGATCACATTAGGGCCCGTGCGCCGCGGGTAAGTGGAGCCCGTGGCGCACGGGTATCCAGGACGGACACAAGGGCCCGTGCGCACGGGGTCCATGAGGCCCGTGGACACGGGGGTCCCGTGGGCACGCTACATGCCCGTGCGCACGGGGTCTTCATGACCGTCAGCCTGGGAGGCCCGTGGGCACGGGGTCGGAGGGGCCCGTGCGCACGGGGTCGCCTCGGAGCTGATGCCTTCTTCTTGGCGCTTCCTTCTCCGCTTCCAGGCTTCCCTCTTGGATGGTGTAGATGTTCTCTTCCGCATGAACTCGTCCTCGCTATGTCAAGTACTATACCATCCTCAAAGGGGTCAAGTGAACACGTGTAAAGGAGATGATTCACCTTTATGTATGTGAAGTAGATGTGGCACGTGTCACTTGCCAAACGAACTCTTGACATGGTGATGTCCATAGGATGCTCCGCATCATCCCCTCCCCTTGGGAAAGATCCGACCTCGGATCGAAATCCAAATCACCATGGGAAAGAGATGATGGCATCGTGTAGAAATGGACGATCACCAAGCATTCGTTATCTTGTGGTTCCAAATGGGCACTCTCCAATGTCGCACCGTCTTGTAATTCCTTCAAAAGTAGCAAAGATAACAAGCACTTGGAAAAACAAATGTGGTTGTCGTAAGAGCAACACCAAACATTCAAGAGGTGATTCACCCAACAAGTGTTGTCATCAAGCATAGCATTTGGTTTGACAAAGAAGTGTGTCATGGCATTTGAGCATATAAATTGAGCACAATCAAGTATATCATGGGAACAAGCATGTAAATGGGAGGTCAAGATGCAAATATATGTGATAAGTGGACAAGCATCTACCTCAAGGTCATAGCAAGAATGCATAAAGTGCTCAATGAACGGTCTATGGTAGGCATAAGAGTCATTCACAACACCAAATATAGTGAAATGTCTAAACACATGGGGCAAGTGCAAGACAATCTAAGCATAACGTGCGTAGGGTGTAGTGAAGATATCATGGCACTAAACACAATGAAAAGAGCAATTGTTCAACATGTGTGAGGCAATCAAGTCAAGCATGTGATAAGCAAAGGGACATGGCATATGTGAAGAACTAGATGCAACACACACGTCATATATGTCATGGGGCATGGCAATGTGGTAATGCGAAGGCGAAGCAAGATCGCTAGCATGTGTGCAAAGTGTCATGGAGCAAGAAATACATGAAGCATGATCCACAATATGCATGCTCATGGTTTGGGTGTTCTCGAGATAGAAGGATATCACCTCGAAAGCATGTCCTTGTGCGTTCTTCACAATGTCGAAGTGGTAGGAAATGTGGTGTAGAAGTGAGTCATGGCCGAATGTATGAGGCTCGCTCTCAAGAGCTCGAATGGTCAACTCATATGAAGCGGAAGTCGACACAAAGTCCAAGTATCCTACACATGCACACAACAAAACAAAGATCGTATGCGCATGGTAGATAAACACATCATCCATCATGATGGTTCTCTTCTCTTGCACATAACCATTAGAAGCACAAGTGCATGAATAATATGATGCAACAATGGCGATATTCAAGGCACTAAGTATATTGTGTAAAGAGGTAAGACAAGCCTGCTTCACAAGGAATATGTCAGAATCTCCAAACATATGTAAGAATGCTATGGGGGCAATCTTAAGAGCAAGACTATAAGCATTGTTGCACTCAATACATGGCAAATCATCGAGCATGAGAGAGGCAACACATGGAGATATATTACACGAAGCAATATGAATCATGTGCAAAGCATATAGATGGTTGTCATCAACCGCATGAGATGAGCAAGTATGACACAAGAGACAATGATCAAGATATATCATGTGAGAGGCATGAGCATATATGTCATCAACCCAAGAAAGCAAGTAATAGTGGAACATGGGTGATGCAACATAGCAAGCAATCATAGCAATCAAGTCAAGCAAGCTATTAGTGCGAAGATGCAACATACTAGGAGGAATCATGGAAAACATGTCATTGGTGCAAATAGTGGGTATGAATAATTCACATGTCATAGCACAAGCATGAAAGCAAGATATGAGGACAATAGCATGGGGCACATGATAAACATGGCAATAGCAACAAGGATCTCCACCAAGCATGCAAATACACATAGGAATATCATAATGGTGCATGATGGGTAAATGCAAGCAAGGGTCACAATTGCATGGCAAAGGCATAGAAGCAAGCATAGCATGCAAAGTGAACACGGTAAAATGAGCATAAGGTGACAAGTGGTAAATGGCCCATAGCCGTGTGAGAGCCAAGTAGAGGAGTTGCGCATAGTCCTTGCATGAAGGGGACGGTGGTAAGGATAGTCCACGGGATCCCAAGTCATCATTGCTCTCTAGAGCTCGTTTTGTAAACTCGTGGGATTGCGAGGTTGACAAGTATTCCTGGGTACCTACACAAAAGAGACACAAACGAAAGAAATTGTGTGTGTGGTAAATGTACACATCATCCATCATGATGTGTATGTGCACGTGTGAGTTAGCACAAGATAAGCATCGCTCAAAGAAATTTGATGCATGGTATAAGAACATGTCATCCATCATTAAACAATAGTTATTATGTATGACACGATGGGGATGCAAATTGGGAATACAATTATATGGCACATCAATAGCATTTTCATTCATGATGAGCATATGGTGCAAATAATTATTAGGATCATGCAATGAATGGGATGGATCAAAATTTCCTACAATGCATGAGGAAACTATGGGGGTCTCCTCATGAGCAATATCGGAAACATCACATGGAGAAAATGGACAACATCCAAAACAATGCATATCCGAAGCTAGGTGGTCATGGCATGGCATATGAGATAAATGATGCAAAGGGAGCATATCAATATCATCACAAGAAAAACAAATGCCAATAACCATGGGCTTGTCATCTATGCCATATGTGCAAATTGGGTTTATTTTAATGGCATATGCATAGTCACTATGAAGAGATTGCAAATAAGAAATATGATGGATCTCATGCATAGCATATGACAAGTCAAGCAGATTATCAAACATGATGTGACCTAAAGAATTGTCACAAGAAATCCTATGAATCATGGCATCACAACTAGTAGACTCCACAAGAGAATCATCATACTCATCGTAAATGGGCAAATCATTGCATGGGGAAATCATACTAGCATGAAGCATGGTACTAGGTGGATCAACATCATGCAAGCAATCAATCTCAAGAATGTCCACTAGTGGGACTAGAGCATCACTGTCGGTGTCAAAACCGGCGGATCTCGGTAGGGGTCCCGAATCAAGGCCTAGGCGGATGGTAACAGGAGACAAGGGACATGATGTTTTTACCCAGGTTCGGGACCTCTCGATGGAGGTAAAACCCTACTCCTGCTTGATTGATATTGATGATATGGGTAGTACAAGAGTGGATCTACCACGAGATTAAGGAGGCTAAAACCCTAGAAGCTAGCCTATGGTATGATTGTTGTAATGGTTGTTGTGTCCTACGGACTAAAACCCTCCGGTTTATATAGACACCAGAGAGGGCTAGGGTTACACAGAGTCGGTTACAATGGTAGGAGATCTGCATATCCGTATCGCCAAGCTTGCCTTCCACGCCAAGGAAAGTCCCATCCGGACACGGGACGGAGTCTTCAATCTTGTATCTTCGTAGTCTTGGAGTCCGGCGGACGATGATAGTCCGGCTGTTCGGACACCCCCTAGTCCAGGACTCCCTCAGTAGCCCCTGAACCTGGCTTCAATGACGATGAGTCCGGCGCGCATAATGTTTGGCATTGCAAGGCGGGTTCCTCCTCCGAATAATCCATAGAAGATCGTGAACACCAGGATAGTGTCCGGCTCTGCAAAATAATTTCCACATTCCACCGTAGAGAGAATAATATGTACACAGGTTCAATCTGCTGACGTGTCTTGTAGCGTGACGTCACGCCACTACCAAGTCCTTACTTGAATTGGTTTTTATTATACCACCTCAGTAGCGTTTAGCGGCGCGTTTCCTTGGCACGCCTTGTCGAGCGTAGATCGTGTTCCCCTTATTCCGGGATTCTCATCAATACGGACGTGGGTAACCAAACTGCGCCATTGATGGTGGCGCTTGGGAGATAAGCGAGTTTTACTAGGCCGGTGGGGACGCATAGTCTTCGTCCGCCTATTTATAAGGGGATAAGGATCCACCTTTTCACCTACGCCTTCTTCCTCCTTTGCTTATCCATCTTTGCGCACTCTTGAGCTCCAGCGCCCAAGTCCGTGTGTCTCGTCTCAACCTTCTCCGACCATGTCCGGAGCGGGAGGTAAATGGTTGGCCTCCACCGTTAAGGAGGAGCACATCGCCAAACTGCGCAGCGTCGAATACCTTTCCGGCGACATTGCGCACCGGCTGCCCGACAAGGGGCAGGTCATCCCCACCCCCAGGCCCCATGAGAGCGTCGTTCTCCTTCCCCACTTCCTCCGCAGACTGGGCTTTCCACTTCACCCTTTTGTCTGGGGGCTCATGTTCTACTACGGCCTAGATTTCCATGATCTGGCGCCGAACTTCATCCTCAACATCTCGGCGTTTATCGTCGTGTGCAAGGCCTTCCTCTGCATCCAGCCCCACTTCAGCTTGTGGCTCAAGACCTTCAATGTCAAGCCGAAGGTAGTGAAGGGCACGCAGGCGGAGTGCGGAGGCGCCATGTTGAGCAAGATGCCCAACGTCCTCTGGTTTGAAGGGGCCTTCGTGGAATCCGTCAAGGGGTGGCAGTCGGGGTGGTTCTACATCACCGAGCCGCGCGACCCTGCATGGGCGGCGGCCCCCGAGTTCAGATGTGGTATCCCTGTGCAGCTCACCTCCTGTAAAGAGAAGGGCTTGCTATGGGGTAATTCGAAGGAGCTGACGGGACTCCAAGCCTGTATCCAGAAGCTGGTGAACAAGAAGCTCAGGCTTGTTAATGTGGTCCAAGTCATGCTCGTCCGCCGGATTCTCCCATGCCAAGAACGGGCATTCAACCTGTGGGAGATTGATCCGGCACAACACCAGGCGTTGAGCGGGCTCTTCGACACGACGTATGAAGGCGCTTGGAGGGTGCTATTTACGGGTGCCGAAGCCCCCGCATCTGCGACAGAAGATCGCGGATTTCACTCGCAGCGTCCAGCTGACGAGGTAAGTGATTCTACACCTTTACGAGACACTCGTTGTTAATAGTTCAACCCTAAGCGGGTTTCAATCTCCCTTTTCCTTTGACAGGACTGGATGAAGAAGGCCGAGCAGCTCATCTGCCCGGCTCCCTTGCCAGAAAACCCAGTGGACGCCCGTCTAGCGGGGCTGTTGGTTCCGGCACCACACGTGGTTCCGGAGAAGAAGGCCAAGAAGGTGGCCATGGGTACTCGAAAGAGTTCCCGTTTTCAGGTGTCCGACGACTCCGAGGTGGATTCCTCCCCTGAAGATGAGGAGGAAACAGAGGACTCTCTTCCAGAGGAGGGAGAGTGGAAGAGGAAGGCCTCCCCAACAGGGGAGGCCGAAGGGTCCAAGAGGGGAAGAACTATTCCCCCGGACAGCTCCGCCAACACCAACATTGGCGAAGAAGAGTGTCCCTCGAGGGCCAGGCCTCCGGCGAGATCGTAAGTATCCGGATTCCTAAATGATTTATAATTTCTTTTAATGTCACATAGTGTTCTTCTAATGCCGCATACTGCCTGCAGTCCGGCCGACGATGATCTCCCCGCTTCATCGAGCGGATCGTTGGCTCTGTCGGACGTGGATTCCATTCTGACTGCCTCGACCCCTCGCGCCGCTGAGGACGCCGAGGTGGGATCCCAAGAGAGGACCCATCAGGAGGAGGCTCCGGAGGCGCCGCAAGGCAGCCTCCCGGACTTTGTGCCGGACTCCACACCGGAACCCGCAGTGGTCCCGGAGTCCGGCAGGCGGCCCCTTCGCAAGAAGGGCAAGACCGTGACACCGGCGGCCTCTGTCCAACCGGAGGCGCCGGACAACTTTTTGGAGGCGCTCAAAGGTGCTTCCATCGAGGAAGAACACCGCACTATCATGAGTGCAGTGATTCAAGGTTCACCGCCAAGAGCGGGTGACCAAGCCTGCAGCAGCTTCTAACGAGCTTTGAGGTAAGAAGTTAAAATTATGTAATGTAATACCGCATAGACAGTAGCCCCTGATGCTCGGTTTGGTGTTCGGAAAGAAAATCCAGACTGAGGATCTAAAGAAGATATACGCAGGGTTGCTAAAAATTATGTCAATATGGGTTTGCAGGCTGCGCTGCTGACCTCTGCCGCACTGACTGCAGAGGTCGGTGCATTGAAGCAGGATCTCGAGCGGTCCGAGCAAGAGCTCGGCCGTCCCAAGAAGCAGCTCAAGGACAAAGAAGGTGAGTAACACCACTTTGAATATTTACCTTACAGAAAAGGATTTCGGTTGCCAAAAATAACAAGGATAACGTGGGTACTGCAGGGGCCACGAACGAGGTGGCAACCCTGAAGGAGGCAGAGCGAGAGAAGCAGGTGGCGCGGGTGGCAGAAGTGCGGCAAGAGCTCCAGGCTCTCATGGAAAAGCATGAGAGTTTGGAGCGCAACTCAAAGACTCGAGAGTCCGAGCTTGCCTCGCCTCGAAAGTGCCAAAGACGCCAAGGCCGAGGCCCATAAGGCCCTTCAGAGGTTGAGGATGTGAAGAAAATAGCGGCGGTAAGGCATTTTTCATGCAAAGCAAGCATGTTAATGTAAACTACGACACTTACCCGAATTCGAGCTCTCGAGGGGCGTTTGCAGATCTGCCTCGCAGTGTATCCGATGCCGCCGAATTCTACCGTGGCGAGGAGGGGAGCTCAACGGAGAAGGTCTTCTGGTCTTAGTATGCTGAGGACGGCCTTCCGGTGCCCCCTAGCGACCAGCTGAAGCAGCTGGTCGAGCTCCACAAGGTAGCCGAGCAGGCCATGAAGGGCCTCATAGTCCGGCTGTGGCCTGGAGAGGCCATGCCTGGGAGCTACTTCGGCCTCGTGCGGCGGCTGGTGGATGCATGCCCCTTGTTGGAGGTCGTCAAGCGCTCCGCCTGTAATTGAAGGTGCTCGTCGGGCCCTTGCCCGCGCAAAGGTGCACTAGGGCAGGCTGGATGCGGAGAAGCGTATCACTGACGCGCCGCCAGCGGGCAAGGAGTATCGTACGCCCGAGATGTACTATAAGACTGTCCTGAAGGGTGCCCGCAAGATTGCGGATGAGTGCCCCAAAGATGTAATTATTGAGTAGACTCGCTATGTAGTATCCTGTGCGCTGAAAACTTTGTTCATATGTGCTAAGCAACGCTTGTTTGATTTAAAATATTACCTTCTGTGCGGCCGTTTATAAAATCTGAGAGATGGCAAGTCGTCGGCTTCAGCCCGCAAGCCACGATTGCTGGGGTGTTCGGGATAAACTTGAGCACTCTTGTTCCCATTCTTGGGTCCATCTAGGGAGGCGCTCAACACAACGAACAAGGCAACTGGACTTATAATGCTTGAACACTCTCACTTAGCCATAGAATTCTATAATTTTAATTTTCGGCGAAGCCCCTAGTATTCGGAGGACCGAGTTGGGGGCGCTATCCACGCCTTGGCTGGACATTATCTGGTTCTTCGCTTGACGCGGCATAAGTCTTTAAGGACTCGAAAAGACCTCTCGAACAGCGACCAGTCTCTCGCCTTATCATGACAAATCAGTTTAGCTTTCCATCGAGGCGCCGCTTAGCTCAACCGGGGCGCAATCGCAGTGGTTCTCCCAGTGCCACCTTAGCCGATAGAACGGAACGTAAGGTACCAAAACGTGGGAGCCGGGCAAACCCAACTATTGACCCAAGACATGATTCAGAGCCGATTCATATAATGCTATAAGTTCGGGGTGCCGCACTTGTGAAAGTGTTCGGACTTATCACACCATAATGCGGGGAACATAAGCCCCTGGTGTATTCGGCCGTACCAAAGTATACGGGTGCAAAATGTCATTAGTGAACATATGTGTAAAGTAATGCAATAACAGGCAAAAAGGGCTGCATTATTTATTCAAGGAATTCTGCTATGAGTGCGGAATGATACAAATAGTGCGGTAAGCAAGGGATTGGACTAATTAAACATGTCCCCCTCCAGGGGTGGGCTGCGGACTGGTGTATATAATCAAATTTAATGCTCGTAATGGAGGCCACCTGAGTGTTCGTCGCAGCCTTCTGCCCTCCCTGGCTGTTGCATCGTGAGTTCGGCGGGTTCACCGCCGGACAGGGCCTCTAGTGAACGGAGTCCTGTGTATACAAAGAAGGAAAATAATAAAAAAGGCGACACACTTGTGAGCCCCTGGTGTGGTCGAGCCGCACTCTGGGTCTGTTGTGGTCGTGCCTCTCCCGCTAAGCCCATGGTATCTCCAGAGCGTAATGATGTACGCGGAGGGTTGGTCTTGCAATCATGCAAGGGCTGGGGTTGGGGCCGCATTGCTACGCTTGCTCGTAACGTGCTGTGGTCTTGGTTGATGTTGCTCCGGCGCGTTTGGCGTGTCCGCCGCTTAACGGTCGGACTCGAAAATTGCCTTAGAAGGCTGCTCAGATTTCCGCCGCGAGCTGCCAGATGTTCCTCCGCTCGGAGGGCGCGCCGTATTTCCGCCGACCGTGATGACTCCATGAGGGCCTCGCATTTGAGCTTGAGGTATGCTTAATGCGGCACGCGCTGAACTCTGAACGCGGTTCATCCGAGCGAGCATGATAGCCGCTGAACGGGACTATGTCAAGATTAACTCCTCGCTCTGAAATTGTCCGGGATCCGAAGACCACTTCCAGCAGGATCGAGCTCGTATAATTGGCCTCAACACCTGGTATGATGCCTTTGAAGGTCGTCTTTGTTGGTTTAATCCTTGAGGGGTCTATGCCCATCTTGCGCCCGTATCCTGATAAAGCAGGTTCAGGCTACTGCCGCCGTCCATCAGGACTCTCGTGAGGTGAAACCCATCGACGATTGGGTCTAAAACCAATGCGGCGAATCCGCCATGGCGGATACTGGTCGGATGATCTCTTCGATCGAAAATGATCAGGCAAGAGGACCATGGATTGAACTTAGGGGCCACTGGCTCCATCGCATATATGTCCCTTAGTGCACGCTTCCGCTCCCTCTTGGGTATATGGGTTGCGTATATCATGTTTACCGTCCGCACTTGTGGGGGGAAACCCTTCTGTCCTCTACTGTTCGGCGGTCGGGTCTCTTCCTCGTCGTCGCCGTGCAGCCCCTTGTCGTTGTTTTCGGCAATTAACTTTCCTGCCTGCTTAAATACCCAACAATATCTGTTGGTGTGGTTAGCTGGCTTTTCGGGGGTGCCATGTATCTGGCATGAGCGGTCGAGTATTCGGTCCAAATTGGACGGACCCGGAGTGGTTCTTTTGAATGGCTTCTTCCGCTGACCAGGTTTAGAGCCTCGGAATCCGGCGTTGACTGCCGTATCCTCCTTGTCGTCGCCGTTAACACGGCGTTTATTTTTGCTTCGACGCGACCTACCATTGTGGTCCTTAGTATCCGGACTACCAGCATTTTTGCTGAGGTTGTTGCTATGAGCCAACCAGCTATCCTCTCCCGCACAGAAGTGGGTCATTAATGATGTGAGGGCTGCCATGGATTTTGGCTTTTCCTGTCCTAGGTGCCGGGCTAGCCACTCGTCGCGGATGTTATGTTTGAAGGCTGCGAGGGCCTCTGCATCCGGACAGTCGACGATTTGATTTTTCTTTGTTAAGAACCGTGTCCAGAATTGCTTGGCCGATTCGTCTGGCTGCTGGATTATGTGGCTTAGGTCATCGGCGCTCGGTGGTCGCACATATGTGCCCGAAGTTGTCGAGAATGCGGCTTCCGTGTCCTCCCAACACCCAATTGACTCTGCGGGCAGGCTGTTAAGCCAATGCCGAGCTGGTCCTTTAAGCTTGAGCGGAGATATTTGATGGCGTGGAGATTGTCGCCGGGCCATATGGATGTGAAGGAGATAATCTTGATCCAAACCGCTGGGTCTGTCGTGCCATCGTAGGATTCAATGTTTACGGTTTAAACCCTTCGAGATTTGATGATCCATTACTTCGTCGCTGAAGCATAGCGGGTGTGCGGCGCCTCAGATTGAGCAATATCACGACGTAGCTCAAGGGAGCGCTGGCTCGCTGTGTTCGCCCGCCGAGTTTATGTATCCGCTCGACGGTATTCGCGTGGGTCGTGGGGCGCCCACGTGATCCATAGATAGATCTGGATTGTATTGCCTTATCCTCCAATATATCCCGCAAGTCCGGCGCATTCCCCCGTGGCTTCGTACTCTTCGAGCGATGCCGGGGTACGGTCTTGATGGAAGGCCTCGATGCCTCTCTGTCGCGACCACGGGGTGGTCAGTCGGCCGTATTGTGCGCTGGTGACGAAGGTATGTATGCTTCTTCTTCTAATTGGGGGAGCAACCTGCGTTTTGGGTAGCTCTTGGAGGGGCGTTCGAGTTCATACTCTTCGGCCGCGAGGACCTCGGTCCATCTGTCGGCCAGCAGGTCTTGATCAGCTTGAAGCTGCTGCTGCTTTTTCTTTAAGCTATTTGCTGTGGCCATTAGCCTGCGTTTGAAACGCTCTTGTTCAACGGGATCCTCGGGCGCGACGAATTCGTCGTCGTTGAGGCTTGCCTTGTCTCCGGAGGGAGGTATGTAATTATCATCCTCGACCTCTTCGTCTGCCGCTCTCTCATGAGGCCTTTCTTCTGCATCCTCCTGCGCTGAATCTTGCAGGAGGGGATTGTCTTCGGCACTCTCTGGGGTATTATTATCTCCTGTGCCGGAATCTCCATTCTTGCTGTGGCGGGATTTAGAGCGGCGACGCTGACGTCGGCGCTTGGGCTGATTCTTTAAGGAATCTGCCTCCGCTGCTTCTTCGCCGTCCCCATCTTTTGGGGTGTCCACCATGTATATGTCGTATGACGAGGTGGTTTTCCAGTGCCCTGTAGGCGCTAGTTCTTGTTCGTCTCCGGCATCGTTGTCCATACCGTCGATGTCTTCGGAGTCATAGTCTAGCATGTCGGTTAGATCGTCGACAGTGGCTACAAAGTGGGTGGTGGGTGGGGCTTGAATTTCTTCATCGTCCGCGTCCCAACCGTCCTGGCCATAATCCGGCCAGGGCTCTCCGGATAGGGAGAGATGCTTTAGCGAATTAAGGATGTCGCCAAAGGGCGAGTGCTGAAAGATGTCCGTAGCAGTGGACTCCATGATCGGCGCCCTGGCAAGGGCGCAGGAAGTTCGGAGTCCGGCAGGGAGTCCAGCACCTCGGAGTCACGAGCTTTATAGGGGACAAGGTCAGTGTTCAGCTCCATCGCCACGGATGTTGCAGCTCTCGAGGTGGTGTCCAGCCACTCGCCCTCGATCTGCGCGATCGGCTCCGAGCTATGGGTCGGAGCGGATTCATGTGCGGCCTCCCAGGCGCTGTCCGGCGGCAGAGCTAGATCGTGCCCATCGCGACAGTGCAGCGCGCTCGGCTGTGGATCGGATCCATCGAAGATCAAGTCTCCGCGGATGTCCGCCGTGAAGTTTAGGCTTTCCAAATCGACTGACGGCGGGGTGTAGCTTCGATCTGCTCCAGATGGCCAAGTGAATTGGCCCGCAGTGCAAAGCCACCGAATACGAAGATCTGTCCGGGGAGAAAAGTCTCACCCTGGACGGCGTTGTTGTTGTTTGAAGAAGCCATCGAGCCTATCGGTGACGACACAGAGGAACTCTCAATGAAAGCACCAATGTCGGTGTCAAAACCGGCGGATCTCGGTAGGGGTCCCAATCGTGCGTCTAGGCGGATGGTAACAGGAGACAAGGGACACGATGTTTTTACCCAGGTTCGGGACCTCTCGATGGAGGTAAAACCCTACTCCTGCTTGATTGATATATATGATATGGGTAGTACAAGTGTGGATCTACCACGAGATCAAGGAGGCTAAAACCCTAGAATCTGGCCTATGGTATGATTGTTGTAAGGGTTGTTGTGTCCTACGGACTAAAACCCTCCGGTTTATATAGACACCGGAGAGGGCTAGGGTTACACAGAGTCGGTTACAATGGTAGGAGATCTACATATCCGTATCGCCAAGCTTGCCTTCCACGCCAAGGAAAGTCCCATCCGGACACGGGATGGAGTCTTCAATCTTGTATCTTCGTAGTCTTGGAGTCCGGCGGACGATGATAGTCCAGCTGCTCGGACACCCCCTAGTCCAGGACTCCCTCAATCACCGTCACCTATGTTACCTTTGTCATTCCACTCAAGTGGTGTAGGTGAGGTGGGAAAGACCAAATGGTGGTCATCATCATCATCTTGATGGAACCATGTGGGGGGTGCATCATATTCCACCATGGCCATCGTCTTGTCCAAAGGGAGGACGAAGTCGTCGAGGATCAGCGCGTCATCATAAATGGGACCTAGCACCAAATGAGAAGACACAATAGAGGTAGAGGTCAAGTTGTTCGAAATGCAAATGGCCTCACGAGACCTATCAACTATCTCACTTTCTCTATGTGGTGGTGGCTCACTCACTCCCTCAAGGTAGGTGCACTCAATGTTGCATATGGTGGAGTCACTCAAATCACTCAAGTGGTGGGGGTTGTGGCTCTCCTCACATGGAAAGTGGGGCAACTCATCATATATGGGGCTAGTGGTGAAGTCACTCTCACTCTCAATATGGTGGCAAAAGTCGCTCAACTCATCATACGTCGCCGTGGTCGAGGTGAAGTACTCAACCATCTCGTCGTCGTCACCGTGGATGAAGGCCAAAGATGGCACATCATCTCTCTCCTCTACGACCGAAGGGAAAATCCCATGCTCGATCATCTCATCACCGTCGCCGTTGATGAAGGCCGAAGCTGGCACATCATCACTCTCGCCTCCTAAGATTGAAGCATCATCCTTGCTCGCCACCTTGTTGCTCGCCTCCAAAGCTTGGTCCTTGGGAGCATCGTCTTGGAGCTCGTTGGGCTTGGACATCGTGGTGGTACTAGCCTCATGCTTGTCGTAGAGCTTGGTCGCCGCGAAGTTTGCTTGTTGTCGTGGATTTGTCACGGCAGATGTCCTAGCGTAAGGACTTAGTCGTGGAGCCATCGCGACGGGTTTACTTGCAGGGGTTAAAGCGGATGCAAAGACACAAGGGTTTATACTAGTTCGGCCCCTTCGATGAAGGTAAAAGCCTACGTCTAGTTGTGATGGAATTGATGTAGTCTCGATGGCTAGGGAGCAGACAAGCTTCGCCTAGGCTCGAGTTGTGGTTGTCTGTCCTTGAACCGCCGCCGGGTCGTCCCCTTATATACACGAGTAACGCCCGTCGGTTTGCAGAGTCCCAACCGGTTCATATTCGAATCCCGGTTGGTATCTCTCTATTCCTAACTTACAATACAAGTCATACATCAGGCCGGTTTACGGCTACAAGCTCTAAACCAACTACAGGCCTTGGGCCTTTCCATGATTACACCACTAGCAGAGCTAACCCGCCCAAGCTTGGCGGTTTACACCTAGTGGTAATATCCCCAACATTAGGCCCCAGATTGATTTGAACTGGTTCATGTCAATCCTTCACGTAACCTGCATCTTGGACATCTTCTTTTGTTTAATAAACCGCCACGTCGTCATTGCTTCGATCAATGTAAACCGCATGACATCGTTGCTTCGTCATCAGAACGGCATGACGTCATCTTAAAGTTTATCCTTTATAACGCCTTCCTTAATGACAGCCACGGATTCACGCGCTTGACCTAGCTTTTATCGCTTTATAAATAGGACCGAAGGGTCATTCTTTTCCTCCTTCGCTTCCTCTTCTTCTTCCTCGCGCGCGCTGCCTTTGGAGCTCCGCCGTCGTCATCAACTTCGCTTCGACCTAGGCCGCTGCATCAACTCAGACGTACTCGAACACCGCGGCCTTTCTCCGCATCTCCTCCGCTTCCGTAAGCTTCTTGCCCTTCTTCATCTGTTCCTTCATTTTAGATCTGTTTCTAGGGTTCGAGCTTCATGCCCCGTTCTTCAGACGTTTCATCTTTTTAGTCTTGAACCATGCTATGAATCCCGCTCTGTACCAATGACGACTCCTGCGTATCCGCTGTACTTTCTTATCTTAATCTCATGGATCTTCTGCATATACATATACGCCTTATAGTCCACTTCCATTTCTTCTTTACTTCCGCGGCGCATTTCTTATTTTCTGAAAACCCGCGTTTGATCCGTAGTAAACATGAAATTGTGTGAAACCTGTTTCTGTCCATGACTTCAATTACCTTCGAGGCCAAGATTAGGCGGTTTAACTCACCATAGTAAAAAACTGCTAAACCGGCATCGGTACACCATTAGTCCCCTTGTTGAACCGCCAGAACGTATCTGACATCATCTCATAACGAACTGATTTATAGGAACCGCCTCCGGTTTATCATAACTTAGATCAATCACTCTGTAATAAGCGCTTCCTTAAACCGGATCCTTCTCCTTGTAGATCTTATGATGGCCAAACAGGTGTACGAATGCAACTGGGTTCCTTCCCGCGTCTCGAGACGCAGTTGAAAGAACTGGTATCGATTGGCGCTTTAGATGATCAAAACACAATCCATTGGAGGGTTCACGGAGAGGAATGTTCTCCCACACCTCGTGAAGGAGAAGTTGTAGTTTTCGCGATCACCGCCCGGGGTTTCAAACCGCCGGGTCAAAATTTTACCGGACGTGATGGCCAATTTTCAGCTCCGTCCCCAAGACATCGGCCCCAACTCTGTTACCAACTCGTGCCACTTTCAAGTCTTGTCAAGCATATCGGCAAGAAGAACCTTCGTTGAACTGTTCAGGATCTCTTCCACCTAAACCGTCGCCTTGAATTCACCGATGGCCCCAATACTGAATTAGGCGGTATGGCTATCCGTAAGAGGAAGGAGATCACTTATCCTCGTCAAACTCCACACTCACCCCAAAGAGTGGAACGCGACTTGGTTCTCTTCAGTAAAGACACTTCCCGAAGGTGAAAATCCTTTACCTGTTTTCGCCCGTAGCGGCTAAGCAACACTCATCCCTTTCATAACGATTGATCGCCAAAGAGAGAAGCAAATATGCCCCACAACTGTCCAAGCTTGAGCCTTTATGGCCAACGGTTTGACCGGATCGATCCGCACGCCATCGGTTATCTTGGGGCATATTGCCTTTGAGCCGGCGTTCCGGTTTGATGTGCCAGTATACCGGCAGCGTCGATGACCCACTCCGACACACCAAACTGGAACTGTCTGAAGATGAAGTTACGGATTCAGTAAGGAGAATGCTGAATGAACCGGAGCACCTCTGTGCTCAAACCGGCTTAGCTCCTTACTGCACCACCAACGCACCACCTGCGGTAAGTCTCTGACTGTGTTATTATGAAAACCCGTTGTTACTTTCATATGTCCAACTCTCAATTATTTCTTATCCAGGGCGATAATCCGTTTTGGAGCAAAAAACTCTCTCAGGACAAAGCGGACAAAGCTGGGCGGCCAATTCGGCCCAAAACAAAAGTTGTCAAGAAATCCGCCCACAAGAGGAAGACTACTGCTTCGTCTGATCCGGCCATTGATGATGATGTGGGTAATCCGGAACTTGATTCTCTTGGCTTGTTTTTTACACGTCTTATTGATGACGATGCTTGTCAGGATGACGCTGAAGCCAGCAACGCAGGATTTGCTGAGGTAACCATTCTCTCTTCCGATTCAACAAATTTGCCTTCACCAAAATTTCGCCGGGCAAACCGGAAAGTTAACTTTTCTCACCCTCTTGCTTACTTGGATCCCAAACTCTTTATGAAGACACAGCAACATGAAGCTCGTCGCACAACCCGCACACAATGGACGGTAGTTACCTCTGCCGGTTTACCAAACAGCCCGCTCGAAGCGCCGCACCGAGGTTTCCAACCTTTTATTGCCTTAAATTCCAAAGCGGGTTTGTTCCACAACCTCTTAATCCGTCCGACTCATTATCGGGTCACCTCCCATTCATCCTCTGGCGAATCGTCACCACTCAGCTACCTCCGCTGAAGATAGTCGTCGGGTAAGTCCATACAGCCATCGCCTTTCGATTTCTTCAGAATGTATATGCCTTGTTCCTGAATCTTTGTTTCTTCAGACCAAACCAAACCCAGCAAGAAGGCTCGTGCTGGACAAAACAGTTGAAGAGGCTGCCGCTTGGATCATGAGCGGGCGCCAGATCTCAAAACGTTGCCTCAAAGATATTCCAAATGACCCTCCGATTCAAGAGGAGGTTATTCGAAGAAATACTGTCAACCCTTCAATCTCTGCCGATCCACCTGCCAGCACTGTCCGGTTTGAAAAGCCTCGCAGCCCTACAGAAACAGCCGTGCCGACGCGATCCGTCGAGTCGAAAGATGATGACGTTGTGATTACCGGCATGGGCCGCTCTGAACCGGGGAATCCTGCCACCTTAACCCGGCATACTGTGAAGGAGGATTCTTCAACTTTGAACAAAGGAAAGTGGGCTGCCGAGCTGGAAACATATGCCGCTTTAAGCGCCCAAGATCTTCATTCTGGATACCTGAACCGGCTTTATAGTAGCCGTGATTATGAAGCTGGCTTGGTGAAACTAATGAGAGACAAGTTTGAGGTAACACTCCTTTCCTTATTATCAGTACAGTAGTCCTTGTAGCCCCCAAGGGCCGGTTTGTAATCTGTGATCAAACTGGGACTTGATAATTTTCTGTGATAGACTTTGCAAACTTCCCTCATAGCCACCGGTTTAACGATGCATACTTAAACCGGTACGCCAAAAAACTTCCTGACAACACTTTAATAGAATCAAACAGTCATTAGCCCCTTATGCCGAGTTGAATACTCAGATTCAACTTGGGACTTTGCCATGTATTAGCATGAAAGATTGAAGGTACATTAGCCCCCAAGTGTCAAGCATATAACTGTGTTGTATGGTTGAGACTTTAACTTGAATTGTTGGCTGATCATACTACCAATGCGCAGGTTGAGGTGAAGATCAAGGATGATCGGATTGCCGATTTACAGGCGGCTTTGAAAACCCAGCAGGCCGAGACAGAAAAAGCCAAGAAGGAGCTAACCAGCGCCTTGACTGCTGCTGAACAGGTGAAAGAAAACATGAAGAAGGAACAGGCGGCCTGGGCCACCGAAAAGGCTAACTTGCTCAAACGGGCAGAAAATGCTGAAGCTGCCCTTAAACCGGTGGTGGATGATCTGACAGCCGTGAAGCGGCAAGTACATTCTATGACGGCAGCCATCTTCGGTAAGTTCCTTGTGAATAAGTGTAATATGCTTTTCCTGCTGCACCATTATTCCGGTTTAAAACTATCCTGTTATCAAATGCAGGCACACGCGTTGGGCACTTGGGAAATGACGTGCGGAAGAAACTGAAGGCTGTCTACACTTTAGTGGAGCAGTTGTATACCGGAGCCCAGCGCGTGATTACCACAATGTCACATAACAATCCAGCACCGTCCCTGATCCAAGATACCCTGAACCGGCTATCCATCCTTCCTTCCCGGATTGAAGAGGTGAAGAAATCTGCCGCACCTGAACCGAGCCATCAACGCCTTGATCCGAGCCAAAGCACAGGTGCCGGATTTTGATCCCGTGGAAGCAGCTCAAGGCTATCCCAAAGGTGAAGGAGGACGGCTCGGACTTGATGAAGAGGACTTGCGGGCGATAAACCGTGCGATACGCCCGCCGGCTTGTCAATTGGCGGAAGAAGCCGATTTGGAGCACTATCAAGCCCAATATAATGAGCGAGAACAAGCGTGTATCTGCTCCAACCTTTGAACCGGAAAACTTGATCCCTCCAATCCGTAAGCACACTTACGCTCGACATTGAACCGCTGTCTACGATTCATGAAGAGGCTGTTTTCCAAGCGCTAATGGGAATCGACTAGACTACTGTGGATTTCCAGCCGATGGGTAGAGATGAAGATGCTGAAGCGGCGGGAGATGAAGAACAGTCTTGAATCGGTAGCCTGTTTAACCCAAAGAACAATGATCTCATTTGGGCACTGTGTTGCCTTGTAATAGCCTTAGTTAAAACTTGCTGCCTGGATATGCCTTTGTGCATAGATGAAACTTTTGTTTGAGTCATGCTTCCTGCAATCAAAAAATTGAACCTCGGCGGCGGTGACACCGCCAGCCGGTTTATGGCATCCAAGATATTTTGTGTATCGAAAAATCAATTAGTATGCGATACAAATACCTGCCGTATCTGGGCATGAAGCTGGCATAGCCAATCTTGAAGCGGAGGCCTTTAAAAACCATGACCGTCTGGGGAGACAATAACTCCCACATAGGCGTGCTAAAACAGCACAAGCCCCCGTGTTACTCCATACGGATGAACCGGAAGAAGGGAAACCGAGCAGAGAAAAACTGCGGTGTTATACCAAACCGTGTACTGTCAGTTTGTTATTGACAGCTAAACCGGATAAAAATATTCGTCGGGTTGAAAAACGCAACAAAAATCGAATACCAACTATGTCAAAAAATGGCAACAAAGGCAATAACTCTTTGCAAAAGTAAAGCTTCATGGAGCTGGTCAGATGGCATTACTATGGTCAGACGCAACCAAGCCCCCCGAAGGCGTAGCGATGGTGCTAGTCGGCGAGTCCCCAAAAGACTCTTGGCGATACGCCGCCAAGTGGCATGACATTGGTTCGGGTTCACCAAGCCCCAAGTGACGCTGGCCCTATTGGCCGACCAAGAGGCGTGACCGGTTCAGACGTGACCGTGTCCCCAAATGATCTGGTGGCTTTCGCCTATCAAGAGGTGTTGCATTGGTTCGGACACGACCAAGCCCCCAAGTGATAAATATAACTGTCAAGGGGTAAACCAGAGGCCGCTTTAAAATCAGGAAGCACTCCATGTAACCACACATGAAAAGAAAGACAGAGACCCCGCTTTAGCTGAGGCCCTGATTTTTATTATATCAAAGATAATATATACATTGTCATGCTATGTACATAAACTGAGCCGATGACTCAAGTGTAGTAAGGTCGAAGATGAGCTATATTCCACGGCCTATTGGTCTCCTCCTCTGATGTACGTGAGTCTTTACGCTCTCGAATATCAACCAGATAGTAGGAACCGTTGTGTAGATTCTGTCGACCACAAAGGGTCCTTCCCAAAGCGGGATAACTTGTGCATATCTGTCGGTCTTGGATGAGACGAAGCACCAAATCTCCTTCTGAAAGGCTCGGTTTTAACCCGGCGGCTGTGATAACGACGAAGATCTTGCTTGTAAATCGCCGAACGGCGGCTGCCATATCACGCCCTCATCCAATAGGTCCAAAGCGTCTGTCGTGCCGCCTCGTTGTCCGCTTCAACATAAGCCGCTACAGGGCGAATCGTGCTGATATCACTTTGGGAGAACTGCCTGCGCCCGTAAACCATGAAGAAAGGGTGTACCCGTGAGACCGGTTTGGCGTAGTATTGATACTCCATAGTATTGATGGGAGTTCTTCAACCCAGCATCTGGTGTTCTCTCAGAACGGAACCGAAGTCGGGTTTGATGCCTCGCAAGATTTCTGATTAGCACGCTCGCCGCCCGTTGGACCGGGATGCGCTACGGATGATACGTCAAGTCGGATATGCTCACGTTCACAGAACTCCTTCATAGCCCCCTTGGACAAATTAGTGCCATTGTTAGTAATGATACTGTGTGGAAAGCCAAACCGGAAAATCACCTTTTTGATGAACTGCACCGCTGTTGCCGCATCACACTTACTGACAGGCTCCGCTTCAACCCACTTGGTGAATTTGTCCACTGCCACCAAGAGGTGTGTCTTCTTATCTTTGGATCGTTTAAAGGGTCCAACCATGTCCAGCCCCCAGGTCGCAAACGGCCACGTTATTGGGATCATCCTCAATTCTTGTGCCGGTACATGAGCGCGCCTAGAAAATTTCTGACATCCATCGCACCGTTTGACTAAGTCCTCCGCATCAGCATGAGCAGTTAACCAGTAAAATCCATGACGGAATGCCTTCGCCACCAGGGACTTTGAACCGGCGTGATGCCCGCAATCCCCTTCATGGATTTCTCTTAAAATTTCACAACCTTCCTCAGGGGAAACACAGCGTTGAAACGCCCCTGAAACACTGCAGTGATGCAACTCACCATTAAGAATCGTCATAGATTTAGAGCGCCGGATTATCTGTCTGGCCAGAGCCTCATCGTCTGGCAACTCTCCTCGAGTCATATACGCAAGGTAAGGAACCGTCCAATCCGGAATAGCATGTAATGCTGCCACCAACTGAGCCTCCGGATCAGGAATTGCCAAATCCGCTTCACCAGGGAGCTGAACCGACGGGTTGTGCAAGACGTCCAGAAAGACATTAGGTGGAACCGGTTTACGCTGAGAACCCAAATGGCTTAAAGCGTCTGCCGCTTCGTTCTTTCGGCGATCCACATGATCCACTTGATAGCCCTTGAAGCAACCTGCGATATTATCCACTTCTCGACGATATGCGGCCATGAGGGGGTCCTTAGAATCCCAAGTGCCAGATACTTGCTGAGCCACCAAGTCCGAGTCACCAAAGCACTTAACCCGGCTTAAATTCATCTCCTTAGCCATCCGGAGACCATGGAGCAAGGCTTCGTACTCAGCTGCATTATTAGTACAAGGGAACATTAGACGGAGAACGTAACAAAACTTATCACCTCGTGGGGAAGTTAAAACGACTCCAGCCCCCGAGCCTTCCAATTGTCTGGATCCGTCAAAATGAATAGTCCAGTATGTGTGATCCGGCTTCTCCTCTGGTGCTTGTAACTCTGTCCAGTCATTAATGAAATCAACAAGGGCTTGTGACTTTACTGCCGTGCGCGGTATATACTTTAGCCCGTGCGGCCCAAGCTCGATGGCCCATTTTGCAATCCGGCCAGTCGCCTCCCGGTTTTGTATGATATCACCCAAAGGGGCTGAACTAACCACCGTAATAGGATGCCCTTGGAAATATTGTTTCAGCTTCCGGCTGGCCATAAAAACACCATAGACTAGCTTCTGCCAATGCGGATATCTCTGCTTGGACTCAATAAGCACCTCGCTGATATAATAAACCGGCCGTTGAACTGGATACTCCTTTCCTGCCTCCTTGCGTTCTACCACAATGGCTACGCTCACTGCTCGAGCATTGGCTGCCACATATAACAACAGCGGTTCCTTGTCAACCGGAGCCGCAAGAACAGGCGGGTTGGCCAATTGCCGCTTTAGATCCTCAAAGGCTTCATCAGCATCTGGACTCTAGACAAAATTATCCGTCTTCCTCAGCATCTGGTATAAGGGGATGGCCTTCTCTCCGAGGCGGCTGATAAACCGGCTCAACGCGGCAATCCGGCCCGCCAGGCGTTGAACATCGTTGATACACTTCGGTTTAGCCAAGGAAGTGATGGCTTTAATTTTCTCCGGATTAGCCTCGATTCCTCTGTTAGACACCAGGAACCCCAACAACTTGCCAGCCGGAACACCAAAAACGCACTTGGCCGGATTAAGCATCATCTTATAAATGCGCAAGTTGTCGAAGGTCTCCTTCAAATCTTCCACCAGTGTCTCCTTTTGTCTTGATTTCACCACAATGTCATCTACATAAGCATGCACATTGCGGCCAATCTGCGTATGCAAGCAATTCAGACACACACCGATAAGTAGCTCGGGCACTCTTGAGCCCAAAAGGCATAGATACATAGCGAAGGCTCCAAAGGGAGTTATAAACGCCGTCTTCTCCTGGTCCTTAACCGCCATTTTGATCGATGATATCCAGAGTATCGCCCAAAAACTTAAACGCCACATCTGCCGTGGCATCAATAATCTGATCGATGCGGGGAGAGCAAAGGATCTGTTGGGCAAGCCTTGTTGAGATCTGTAGTCCACACACATCGCCAGTGCCGTTTTCTTAAGGACCAGCACCGGATTAGCAAGCCACCCGGATGAAACACCTCAATGATAAAGCCAGCCGCCGTAAGCCTCGCTACTTCTTCCCCAATGGCCTTGCGCTTTTCTTCATTAAACCGCGAAGAAACTGTTTCACGGTTTATACTTAGGATCCACATTAAGTGTGTGCTCGGCGAGTTCCTCGGTACACCCGCATGTCGATGGTTTCCATGCAAAGATGTCCCGTTCTCACGGATGAACTCGATGAGCGCGCTTTCCTATTTGGGATCCAGTTGGCATGACAAAGGAACTGCTTGGACGAATCGCTTGGCGCAAAGTCAACAAGCTTGGTCTCACCGCCGATTTAAACTTCAGATCCGATTCATGCTCAGAGTGGGTTTCTACAAAGGGTCATATCTGCGGATCAACATTGTCCTTATAAAATTTCAACTCCTCCGTAGCGGGCACCGCCTCTGCGTAAGGTGCATCTCCTTCCTCACATTCCAAAGCGACTCGGCGGCTTCCATGCACCGTTATCGTTCCTTTGTAACCCGGCATTTTGAGCTGCAAGTAAATATAACAAGGTCGTGCCATAAACTTAGCATAAGCTGGCCGTCCAAACAAGGCATGATATGGACTCCGGATTTTCACCACTTCAAAAGTTAGCTTTTCAGACCGGGAATCATGCTCATCTCCAAAAGCCACATCCAGGGCTATCTTACCAATAGGATAAGCAGATTTGCCTGGCACTACACCATGGAACACCGTATTGGACGGTCTGAGATCTTTATCCGTGAGACCCATGCGACGGAAAGTGTCATAATACAATATATTGATACTGCTTCCTCCATCCATAAGTACCTTAGTAAACTTATAGCCCCCAACCTGAGGATCTACCACCAAAGCCAGCTGACCCGGATTATCAACCCGAGGGGGGATGGTCCTCTCTGCTCCATACGATAGGCTGCTCTAACCAGCGCAAATACCGCGGCAAAGCCGGTTCAACAGAGTTTACTGCCCGTTTGTGAAGCTTCCGATCCCGCTTGTCCAAACTGGTTGTGAAAACATGATACTGCCCGCCATTCAACTGCTTTGGTTGGCTCTGATAGCCTGACTGTTGCTGCTGCTGCTGCCACCTTGATTACTCTGATTATTGAGATTGCCCTGGTTATGCCCTGAACCAGAAGCTCCGTCCTGACCCGGCCCATGGAAACCGGATCCTGAACCACCACCTGACCCCTGGTCATATCGGAAAGCATCGGAATTTTTGAACTCCTGCATAATATAACAGTCTTTCCAAAGATGATCCGATGGGGATTCCTTCGTTCCATGCTTGGGACAAGGCTGATTCAACAAGTAATTCAAATGGTTTGTACTGGCATTTGGACCCCGATTCGCCTTGCCTCTGCGCCGCGGGCCTCTATCCTGCGCATTAGTGTTGGCTACGAAATCCGGATTACCATCAGCCTTGCGCTTGCCCCCGTTTCCATGACCCGCCGGTTTGAAATGCTGCTGCTTGGAGTTGCCGTTCTTCTTTCCCTTCCCTGCTTCATCATCATCTGCTTCAGGATCCTTGGTACTATCTGAGTCGGCATATTTTACCAAAGCGGCCATGAGGGTTCCCATATCATTGCGTAACCGCTTCATACGTCCCACTTAAATTTCAAAGGCTCAAACCGCGCTTGCTTTCCAATGTTATGATCGCCGAGTCGGCATTGATCCGGTCGGAGGAGTGCAAAATCTCGGACACACGGCGTACCCAACGGGTTGTCGCCTTTTCTTCTGGACGCAAGCCGCCAGGTCTACTATGGACTTGGGCTGCTTACATGTATCCTTGAAATTCGGATAAACCGGCTCAGAATCGACCCCATGAACTGATAGAATTGGGCGGCAAGCTTTTCAACCAAATGCGGGCTGTGCCCTCCATCATCATGGTGAAGTACTTTGCACACGCAACCGTCAACATCTAGCATCTCCATGGCCATCTCATAACTCTCAACCCACGCTTCAGGGGATAGATCTGCAGTGTAATTCGGCACCTTGCGCGGGCCCTTAAAATCCTTAGGCAGACGCACATTGCGTAAAGCGGGGATTAAACAGGGCACTCCCAAAGCGGATGCGACTCCTGGTCCGGCGAAGGTGGTAGGGCGAACTGGTGTGTGTTGACCCGCATCATCCTGCGCTGCTAACTCAGCCTCCCTGCGTGCCCGGGCCCGATCCACCACCTCCTGAGCATCACGAATGCCGCCTATCTGGTGATTGCCTCGGGCCGCTTCACGGTCCCGCGCGTTACTTGACAGGGCCGGTTCATCCATGCGCCTGCTGTAACTCCGGCTTGGACGCGGCGTAGAGTGAATCCGATCGCGGCTGTATGAATACGCTTCCTGCTGGATCAGTGCAGTCCGGAGAAGCTCCTTAACCCGGCGTGTCTCAACTGCTTGTGGGGAATCTCCTTCGACTGGGATCGCCTCCAATCGTGCAGCAGCCGCAACAAGGTTGTCCATAGGGTTAGAGTAATGGCCCGGGGGCGTCTGTACCGGCGGAGGAATCACCGTGTTCTGCTGCGGAGGCTCCATCAGGCGCGGCTGGACCGTCGCTCCCGCTCCTGGTGCCTCAATCCGGTTTACTTCCCTGTGCTGGGGCGGGTTACTAGGTCCGGCTCCGGGGGTCTGAAAGAGGTTTCTAGGGTCAAATCCTGATGGCAGGCGCGATGGACTTGTAGTTCTCGATGGTAATATCCCCAACACTTGTGGTGGAGAAGCCTTGGCCTTGATGAGTTCTTGTTCCGCCTTGAGAGGACCAATGTAGTAGTCATCGATGGACTTGTAGTTCTCGAGGAAGATGGTCTTGGAGATGTCGTTGTGCAATCCCATCATGAAGTGGAACTTCATTGACATGGGGTCGTCCACGCCGGCTCGTCGCAATGCAATCGTCATCTCCTTGAAGTATTTGTCGATGGACTTGGATCCTTGGGTGGTGTTCTCCAATTGGCGTCGAAGTTGTTCCATGTAGGTTGGAGGCACAAACTCTCACCGTAAAGCTCTCTTCGTCTTGGGCCAACTCATGTCGTAGTACTCCAAAGGTGTGTGAAGCCACCATGTCGAGGCGTAGTCGTGGAAGTTTCTTGTGGCGCACTTCACTTGATCTTCGGGAGGAACTTGATGTAGCTTGAGGTAGTCGTCCATCAAACGCTCCCACTCGAGGTACTCCTCGGGTTCTTGAGTCCCATAGAAAGGAATCTTGTGGTCAGTGTCGAGGTCGTAGTAGCTCGTGGAAGTCGCGGACTTGAGCTTGGGTAGCTTCTCTTGAGTGTAGTCTTGAGGTGCTTGTTGGCAAAGATGCCCAATATCCGAAGGCGAAGATGCCTTGTAGTCACTTGGCGAAGATGCCATCGATGTTGCAGAAGCTGAAGCCTTGAGGTCGATGTCGCGGCTCTGTATAGCCCGTGTGCACGGGGGTACAGGAGGACATGTGCACGGGGTCCCGTGGGCACGGGGGTCGAGGGCCCGTGTGCACGGGGTTGGCAGAGCAGCCAACACGTGTCCTGAAGCTTGCTCTTCATGGTCATGTCGATGCTGATGCTTGTGTGTACTTGCCGGAGATGGTAGCACGGAAGTCTTTGCACTTGAGCGTCTTCTCGAAGATGAGGAAGACCGCTTGCGGTTCTTGATGAGGGCCTTGATCTCCTCCATGTGCTTGTCCATCTTGGCGTTGGAGTTGTTGTTCATGGCATCGAACTCGTTGTTGTTGTAGACCGAAGGTGAAATGCCTTGCCTATCCATCACAAGACTCGAGTAGAGGTGAGTAGGAAATGAGATAAACAATACCAAGTTACCTTTCCCCAATGTTGAGAG